>PVJX010044230.1:0-13288 GCA_004027295.1 Dolichotis patagonum
TCCTTGTGAGTGAAGGGTGGGCCTACAGGTCCCAAAGAGTCAGGCCAAAATACTGCTTTCTGCAAAGTTCCCAATCCCAAACAGACCTGGCCAAGATGCCAGTCTCCACTATATTCCCAATCCAAACAACCCAGAACTCTCTGCGGGTCCGGGAGGTTCCTGGTCCCACAGAGTCAGGCCGCGATGCTGGTCTCTGGGAGATTTCCTGGGGGTGAAGGGCTGGGCTATGGGCCCATACAGACCTGGCCTAGATGCTGGTCTCCGGGCAGTTCCCTGTGGATGAAGGGCAGGCCTACCAGTCCCAAACAGTCTTGCCGAGATGCTGGTCTGCGCAGACTTTCAATCCAAACAGCCCGGGCCACTCTGTGGGTCCCGGAGGTTCGGGTCCCACAGAGTCAGGCTGCGATGCTGGTCTCTGGGAGATTTCCTGGAGGTGAAGGGTGGGGCTACGGGCCGAGACAGACCTGGTCCAGATGCGGTTCTCTGTGCAGTTCCCTGTGGATGAAGGGCGGGCCTACCAGTCAGCTTTGGCAACTTTATGAGACCTTGTCTTTAAAATGGCTGAAGATGTCACTCAGTGATAGAGCATGCACCTAGCAAGGGTGAGAGCCTGGATTGATCCCTAGTACATAATTACAAAAAAATCCCCCCACAAACAAGAGTTTCAGACAGCATATGAAACTTGACATTCAATTTATGGATCCTAAGATGGTATCCATGTGCAACAATTCAAGCTGGAGACTGCTGTGCTGGGGAAAAGAAATGAGAGTCTGCCTTGGACAAGCTGTTGAGGGAGAGGCTGAACTCCCAAGTGTCTGATGGTGGAGAATTGGAGAGAAAGAAGCAATAAGCAGTTTAGATTGGTCCAGAAACACTAGAGAAAGAAATAGATACTGTATATTAGATATAGTCTTAGGGAGCTTTGCCAAAGTTTACATAAATTCAGTGTTTACTCCTCTATATCCAAAGAGGGCTTCAATGTTGCTTTATGAGTTCTTTCTATTGCACAAAAATATGTGTAACACTTTAAAATTGTATATGAATGTTTGTGCATGCATCATTAGTCATTATGTATGGCAACTGTGGTCATGTACCATAATTTTAGCATATCTTATTTAAGGGAAGATCAAGGGCTTGCTATTTGGGCCACCTACTCTTATCCAGCTTTGTAGAATCTCTTTTAAAAATACTTACCCTCATCTTCATTGTGATGATGAAATAAGCTTATATGTATAATCCTCCAACACTATGAATGACACTCAATAAGAAGCAGTAGGAATTTGCTAGGATTATTGCCCTTATTAGATGAGGACACTGATACAGCAAACCAATGGTCATGGTAGTACTCCATTTTACAACTTAGAAACTTTCAAGTACATCCTACCAGGTACTATTTTTGAACACTTAAAACAAGAGTGAGAGCAATCCAATGACAGGAGTAACAGGCAACAAGTATGCTGGATGGTATATGTTTTTCTTTTCCTAGTGCATTCATCAGACAATTTCATTACTGTTTCTTCTCTGTCCATTTTTCCAAGCTGGTACTGGGAGAATCACGCCAGGTGATTCCACCTTAACTTATAATCTCTTTTCAATCCAAGCTTACTGCATTTTATGCTTCCCCATGTACCCAGCACTCTTTTCCATGCTAGGCTAGAGCAATGAATGAAAAACAATCTCTTAGCCCTGATGGTTTCCACTGGATTAGAACCACCAGCAGCATATAGTACAGAGTAGCTAGGGCAGAAACAGGGTACTGTGAGAATCCTTCCTTCCTTCCTTCCTTCCTTTCTTTTCTTGCTTTCTTCATTTCTTCTTTTGTCTAAGAATGCTTTTTTTTCTTTTTCTGAACAGACACTTTCTGTACAGTATTGCCCAGGCTGACCTCCAATTCCTGGGCTCAAGCAGTCCTCTTGCCCCAGCCTCCCGAGTTCTGGAACTACAGGCATGCACCACTCTAGCTGACAAGTCCTGGCTCCTATTCCTATACAAGCTTATAAACTTCTCAGGTCTCAGTTTTAGTGTCCTTATCTGTAAGTTGGTCATAATAGCACCTGTCTCCTAATTTTGTTCTCTTGGAAGAATGAGATACACAAAAATCTAAGAGACCAGCCATGTTCTTAAGAAATAACTGCACACCCTGTGTTAGTTATGAGTCAGCATGAAAGGGGAGCATTTCAGGACCACTGGGCATCTAGCCTACCCCGGAGTCTTGAGTAAGGAATGGGAGGAGGAGTCTTGATTAGTGCCAGTGCCACCTTTTCCTCTATATCCTCACATCTACTGAAGTGGCCTCTTCTATTTAGGTGCTTGTTGCTGTGAGAATTTAAAACTATGGATTATACGTACAGTTAGTCCTTACAGGTTGCACTGTAGAAAGTAGTCCTAGTGGTGGCATATAGCCCTCCAGTGGACAGAATAAGTAACATCACATTGTTGGATGACTAGGGTAACACTTGACAGATTCAAAGGGAAAGGGTGACACTGTCCACTTCAGACTGTAGCGGAAATAACTCCAACAGTTTGGATGCTGTTCCGTAACATAAACAATCCAGGAATTAGAACAAAGAATAATAATGTGAAACGGACAAAGAAGACCTGTCCTTGTGTCTTTTTCCCTCCTTTGGAAATGAGAATTAAGGCTAGGCCTAAGCTACATCCCCAGCCTAGTGTTTTAAGTTTAAAATTCTTAATTTCTTTTACATTTTGAATCAGAGTCACTCGAAGTCCATGTCTTATTTATTTATTTATTTATTTTAAAGAGGAAAAAAAAACAGGTTCAAAACAGTATACTAGGAGGGTAATAATGGTTAATGTATAATGTATTGTTATCTTTAAATTAGTTACTCAGAGTATAAGATATCGGCATTTAATTGTCCATGCAATATTAGCACAAAATTTCCTTTTTAATAAACTAAGAGAAATTACTGGTATAACTACTATATATATATATATATTCCCTTCCTTCTTTTCTCCATTCCTCAGTCCAATTTTTCTTTCCTCTTGCAGTTTCTTCCCATTTTATAATATCTACTATACATTTTTCATCTTATTCACTCTTTCAACTTCTCAAACTATGGAAACAATATAATGTTTACACATGTGCATCTGGTTTATTTTCACTTAGCAGTATAGCTTCAGGTAGCATCCATTTACCTACCCAGGCTCACAGTTTTCTTTCTTTATGGCTGAATAGTACTCCATTGTATAAAAAGACCACATCTTTTTATTTAACTATTCCTCAGTTGATAGGTATTTTGGTTGTTTACAAGATTTAGCTATTATAGGCTGCTGGGATCCCCTTCCACCAGGAACAATGTGGAAGCCTGCTGAAGGCCTCAGCTGCCTGGGACTGTGGCTGCTGGGCTCACCCTTCTACCAGGAGCATCACAGAAGCATGCTGAAGGCCTCAGTATCCTGGGAGATTGACTGCTGGGCACCTCTTTCCACCAGGAACATCCAGGAAGCTGGCCACAGGCCTGAGCTGCCTGGGACTGCCACTGTTGGACCTGCCCTTGCACTGAGAACATTGGAACTTTAGACTACAGTGGACTACCAAGCTGCCTGGATGAGAGACTCAGGAACCCCTCACCCAAACAGAAGACCTCAGCAGGCTCCAGTCAGTGTGGTGAGTTTGCCCCATAAAATAGAGGTTTGCAGTGGGTAAATAGGAGCGGAAGTGCAACTCTCTCCAACTATAAGACCTTGGCTAACCTGTCAAGAGTGTAGGTAACCACCTCCCACACACAGAGAACATCAGACAGGTTGAGGAATGCACCAATATCACCCTGCCCCAACTTAGAGGAAATTAAAAGAATTTATGAGACCCCCAGTGACACAGTAGGGCCTCAGTTGACACAAACATTATAGCTAGGGAGATCTGACCCCCAGTGACACAGTAGGGCCTCAGCTGACACACACATTATAACTAGGGAGATCTGGTGACCTTCAACAATCTGAGATATTTATTATCTCAGCAGGAAAAAAAAGTTCCCTTACATCAATACTCCTAGGCTGGTTAGCCCAGAAAGAATATAGGATTCACCCAACAGGCCCTATAAGAGGAATTCAGGAGACTGGATCTCCTCCTCATTGGGGTACCCAGCAATTTGATAAACATCAACCACACAGTAGGACCCTAAAACACACACTATAGAAAGTTGTGATTGTTGAGATAGAAAGACCAGATATTTACCCAAATGGTGAAAATGACAAACAGAAAGGCAAACTGAAATCCTGAACATCTAGTCCATCAGGGGAAAGGGCAGGCAATGAAATAGAGGACCTTAAAAGTCATACACCAGAAATCTCTGAAAAGATAGCAAATGAAGTAAAGGAACAAATCCATGAGGCTATAGAGGAACTCAAGTTAAAAATAATGTCTTATGTAAAGACAAAAGTAATAACCTTAGTAAATGAGTTGTTCAAAATATCTAGAGAAGAAATAGATTTAAAAAACACAGGAGCATGGGAAATTGATTGAAAATTTGAATGCACAATGCATAAAACAAGCAGAATCCATGGAACAAATGCAAGGAGATATGAAAGAAACCAAAAATTGTAGTGAAAGTCTGCAAAGCCTAAATGAAGCTGAGGACAGAGTTTTGGACCTTGAGGACAGGATAGCAGATAGGGATCATGAAAGGTTAGAACTTATAAAAACAACAAAGCAGCATTAAATGACAATGCAGCAGCTTGAAGATGATGTCAGGAGAAACAATGTTAGATTAATAGGCATCAGTGAGGAGGAAGGACACAATGCAAAGGATATAGCTAAGCTGTTCACAGAAATAATGGCAGAAAATTTCCCAAACATGGGGGGGAAATCTGATATAAAAGTAAGTGAGGCATATAGAATGCCAAAGAGTCATAACCAACATAAATCTACACCCAGACACATAACAATTAAGATCTCAGACATACAGCATAAATAGAATACTAAAAGCTGTTAGAGAAAAGACACAACTCACCTATCAAGGAAAGCCTATTAGAATCATGGCAGACTTCTCAGCACAGCTTGGAGTGAAGTGTTTCAAGCCCTAAAAGAAAACAACTTTCAACACAGACTGACGTAACCAACAAAACTGTCTTTCAAATTTAATGGAGAAACAAAATACTTCCATGACAAAGAACAACAGAAGAAATTCATGTCCATCAAACCAACCTTAGAAAGAGTGCTAAAGGACATCCTAGATAGAGATAAAAATGACCACGATCTCCAGAACAACAATAGAAAGAAATCACCAGGCTGGACAAGAAATTAAACAAGGCAGAAAAGTAGGAAACTAACAATAGTAACACAACATGGCTAAGTCAAGCCAGTACATATCAGTGATATCCATAAATGTAAATGGACTCAATTCACATATCAAAAGAAACAGGTTGACAGAATGGATCAAGAAACAGGATCCCACAATATGCTGTATACAAGAAACACATCTGACTCAAAAAGAAACTCATAGATTAAAAGTCAAAGGATGGAAAACAGTATTCCATGCAACAGGAACCAAGAAAAAAGCAAGGGTAACTATTCTGTTTGCAGACAATGTGAACTTCAAATCTAAAATGTTTTAAAGAGACAAAGAAGGTCACTACATACGCGTAAGTGAAAAAATTCAAGAGGAAAAACTAATAATGATAAATATACATGCACCAAACACAGGAGCACCCAGCTACATAAGGCAGATACTAAAGGACATGAAAAACCAAATACATAAGAACAGGATTATAACAGGGGACTTTAACAGCCCATTGTCACAAAGAGATAGATCGACTAGAAAAAAAGTCAGCAAAAAAATAATAGAACTGAATCATACCTGTGAGCAATTGGACTTTGTAGAGGTTTACAGAGTTTTCCACTCAACCACATCAGAATACACATTCTTCTCAGCTGTGCACGGGACATTCTCCAAAATAGACCATATATTATCCCATAAAACATTCTTAAGTAAATGCAAAGATACTGAAATTATCCCATGCATACTATCTGATCATAGCACACTGAAATTGGAAATTAATGGCAAAAGAAATTAAAAACCTGCATATGTATATGGAAATTAAATAACACCCTTTTGAACAACCAGTGGGCTACAGATGAATTTACAGAATAAATAATGCAATACCTACAATTCAATGAAAATGTAGAAACAACCTATTGTAATCTGTGGGATGCAATGAAAGTGGTCTTAAGAGGGAAATATATAGCAATAAACTGTCATATCAAGAAAACAGAATGAGCACAAATGAACAACTTAATGCTTCAACTCAGGCTACTAGAAAAAGAAGAGCAAGTTAAACCCAAAGCTCATACAAGAGAGGAAATAGTAAAGATTAAAGCAGAAATCAATGCAATTGAAACTAAAAAAAAATACAAAGAATTAATGAATCAAAAAGTCAGTTTTTTGAGAGAATAAACAAAATTGGCAAAACTTTAGCTAACATTATAAAGAAAAAGAAAGAAGAAAACAAACCCAAATTCATGCAATAAGGACTAACAAGGTGGAAATTACTACAGATACCATGGAAATTCAAAAGATCATGAATACCTGCTTTGAAAATCTCTACTCACATACAGAGGAAAACACAGAGGAAATGGGCAGATTTCTAGAAACATATGAACTACCAAAGCTCAACCAAGAAGATATAGCATTTTTTAAATTTTATTTTAAAGGGAGCAAAATTAAACACAAGAAAACAGAACAGAATGGGGCATAAGAAAGCATAAATTTCAAAGCTAGACAACCAGAGATTTTCACTATCTGTCATATTGTCTCTTGCTTTCTTCCAAATGGTTGTCCGTATCTTTGCATACGAGGAGTTAATACTAAATAACATAGCCAATCTTTTCACAAAATGTGTAGGTCATTTTCTCCCACTTGCTAAGGCGGGGACATGGGATGGGAGACAGGACGACATGAGATGTTTGATTCTCAGCCCACACACCAGTGGCTCACAGCCATCCCCCAGAGAGGGGAGGAGTTCCTTCTTCTCCTGGCACCCCGAGTCAACCGCATGGTGCAGGTCCCAACGCACCAGGGTTTCTCTCCTTTGGGCCACCGAAAGTCTGCCACACTCACAGCTGCCCCCAGAGAGGGGAGGAGTTCCTTGTTCTCCTGGCACCCCTGTCATCCGCACGGTGCAGGTCCTGACATGACAGAGTCTCATTCCTTCCTGACACCAAAAGTCTGCAACACCGATAGCCACCTCCCAGAGAGGGCTGGAGTTCCTTGTTCACCAGGCAACCTGAGTCAAACACATGATGCAGGTGCTGAGGTTCCCAGGTCTCTCTCCTACAGGATGCCAAAAGTCTGCCACACTCACAGGTGCCCCCCAGAGAGGGGAGGAGTTCCTTGTTCTCCCATCACCCTGAGTCAACCGCATGGTGCAGGTCCCGAGGCACCAAGGTCTCTCTCCTGCAGGCCCCCTAAAGTCTGCCACACTCAAATGCTATTTCTTTCTGATGAATTGACCATTACATTTTCAAAGTTCTGAAATGGCCAACAGACCACAGAAAGAATTCTCTTTAGGCTCCTGTTTGAAACCAGCAGCTATAGCAATTGGCTGGCCTTGCTTCAGGGCCACTATATAGCAATTTTGAATAACCAAATATCAGCTATCAAAATTGAAACCATAACAAAAATCTTACCAACAAAGAAATGGATTCATGGCTGAATTCTACAAGAAATTTAGAGAAGATTTGATGCCAATACTCCTTAAACTCTTCAATGAAATTGAAAAGAAAGCAATCCTCCCTAAATCATTCCTGGAGGCAAGTATTACTGTCATACCAAAACCAGAGAAAGACCAAACCAAAAAGGAGAACTATACATCAATCTCACTAAGGAACATAGACACAAAGATTCTCAATAAAATATTGGCAAATAGAATGCAGCAAGTCATCAAGAAGATTATGCATCATAAACAAGTGGGGTTCATTCCAGGAATAAAGAGATGCTTTAACATAAGCAAATCAATAAGTGTAATACAGCACATCACCAGAGTCAAAAATAAAAACCACAAGGTCATCTCAATAGATGCAGAAAAAGTTTTTGATAAAGTACAACACATGTTCATGATAAAAACCCTACAGAAACTCAGAATATGCAGTGCCTACCTCAACCTTATAAAGGCCATCTATGACAAACCAACAGCCAATATTACACTAAATGGTCAAAAACTGAAAGCTTTCACTTTAAATTAAGGAAAAAGACAAGGATGTCCACTATCACCACTCCTATTCAATACAGTTCTGGAAACACTAACCAGGGCAATCAGACAAGAGAGCGAAATAAAAGGAATAAAGATAGGAAAGGAAGAAGTTAAATTATCACTATTTGCAGATGACATGATACTCTATATAGAAGACCCAAAAAACTCCATTAGAAGACTACTAGAGATAATAAACAAATTCAACAGTGTAGCTGGATACAAAGTCAATGCTCAAAAATCAATAGCATTCCTGTCCACAAACAAGAACCTCACCGAGAGAGAATTTATGGAAATATCACCCTTCACAATAACATCTAAAAAAATGAAATACTTCGGAATCAACCTAAGAATGTAAAAGACCTATATGCTGAAAATTATAGTATGCTTAAAAAGGAGATTGAAGAGGATATTAGAAAATGGAAAGATGTTCCATGCTCTTGGCTAGGAAGAACCAACATTGTGAAAATGGCCATACTCTCAAAGCTGCTATACAGATTTAATGCAATCCCAATCAAAATACCATTGAAGTACCTCACAGATCTAGAGAAAACACTCCTAAAATTCATTTGGAACTAGAAGAAACCTAAAATAGCAAAGGCAATTGTGGGCAATAAAGGCAAGGCAGGAGGCATCTCAATTCCTGACTTGAAACCATACTATAAAGCCACAGTGATAAAATCAGCATGGTATTGGTAAAGAAATAGACCTGAGGACCAATGGAACAGATTAGAAGATGCAAGTATAAGTACAAAGGCACTCAGCCACCTGATATTTGACAAAGGGGCTAAGCATGTTCACTGGTAAAAGGATAGCCTCTTTATTAAATGGTGTTGGAAAAATGACTCTCCACATGCAGAAGACTGAAACTAGATCCATGCCTATCACCACGCACAAAACTAAATTCTAAGTGAACCGAAGACCTAAACATTAAAATAGAAACACAAAATCTACTGGAAGATAAGGTAGGTAGAAGTCTTGGAGACATAGGATTAGGCAGAGAATTCATAAATGAAATGCAAACTGCATAGGAAATGCTTCAAAGAATGAATAACTGGGATCTCATATTATTGAAAAGTTTCTGCACTTCAAAAAATCACCAACAGTGTGAAAAAAAAACCCCTAGAATGGGAAAGAATGTTAGCCAGCAACCCCTCAGACAAAGGACTTATATCTAGAACATATAAAGGATTGAAAACCATCAACCCCCTCAAATTCAAAGACCCTCTCCAAAAATGGGCATCTGAGATGAACACACAGTTCTCAAAAGAAGATGTACAAATGGCAAATAAATACATGAAGAAATGTTCACCATCACTGCTCATTCAAGAAAAGCAAATTAAAATAACATTGAGATATCATCTCACACTGGAAAGAATAGCTGCCATCAAGAAATCAACTGATAACAAATGTTGGCGAGGCTGTGGGTAAAAGGAACCCTGCTCCACTGTTGGTGGGAGTGCAGACTGGTGCAACCACTATGGAAATCAGTATGGAGAATTCTCAGAAGACTAGGACTAGAAGCTCCATTCAACCCAGCTATTCCTCTCCTGGGTATTTTCCCAGAGAAAGTGAAAAGTTCATATCACAGTGATATATGTGCACCCATGTTCATATCAGCCCAATTTGTAATAGCTAAATCTTGGAAACAACCAAGATGCCCATCAACTGCCGAGTGAATGAAAAAGATGTGGTATTTTTATACATTGGAGTATTACTCAGCTATGAAGAAGGATGATCTTGAGGTCTTTATAGGTAAATGGAGACAACTTGAGACTATCCTCACTAGTGAAATGAATAAGAATCACATTTATAAATATCACATTCTGTCTCTAGTGTAAAAAGTGATAAGAATGGTAGGAGTAATAAAATCCAAAATGCATAATACCTAGTGTAAAAAAGAGAGGAAAAGAAAGTGCTCTAAAGGATATAACTGCATGTATGTTTAAGTGTGTATGATAGATAGCTATATTACTGTATTTATTAGATCATGGAGCAGAACTGTTAACAGTCTCACTGTTTGAATGTGTACTTTGTATGCTTTAATTTTGTAACTTGAACAACTATTTCTAAGATAACAGTATGTAATTTATCAAGTAGTGATTTCTTAGTGTTTTTTTGCTCTTTTCTTTTTTTCCTTTGGAATTCTGTATGGTTGCTACCCTTTTTTTCTGTTTTGCTTTGCTGGTTATTTTCCTCTTTAAATAAAATTTTAAAAAAAGATTTAGCTATTACAAACTGCGCTGCTAAGAACATGGGTGCACACATATCTTTGTGGAAGGATGTTTTTAATTTTTCTGGGAAGATATCCACAAAGGGAATAGATGTGTTTAAATGGGACCTCCAATCCTAGTTTTTTGAGTAATTTCCATACTGATTTCCACATTGGTTGTACCACTCTATACTCCCAGAAATAGTGGCGAAGGTTTTCTTTCCCCTCACAGCCTCTCCAGAATTTGTTGTTGGTTGATTTCTTGAAAATAGCCATTCTTTCCAGGGTGAGATTGAAGGTCAATGATGTTTTAATTTGCATCTTTCAAATGACCAGTGATTTTGAATATTGGTTCATTTATTTATTCGTTGTTTGTATTTCTACATCTGAGAAATGTGTATTCATCTCACATGCTCATTTTTGAATTGGGTGTTTAAATCTGGGATACCTGATTTTTTTGATTTCTTTATATATGCTCAATAGGAATCCATTTTCTGAGGAACAACTGGCAAATGTTTTTTCTCACATTGTGGGTTGTCTCTTCACTCTGTTGGTGGTTTCTCTTTCTGTGTAAAAGCATTTTAATAAGATGAGATCCAAGTTGTTGATTCTTTGTGACAGCTCCTATGCCTTCAGAGTTTTATTTATAAAGTGTTTGCCTACACCAATGACTTCAAGAGTTTCACCTATTCTATCTTCCAGATTTAATGTTTCTGTTTTAGTAGATCTTTGATCCATTTCAAATTTAATTTAGTGCATGATGAAAGATATGGGTCCAATTTTTTAATCTTTGGCATGTAGAGCCAGGTTTTCCAGAACCATTTATTGAAGAGGCTATGTTTCTTTCGGTGAATATGTTTGGTTCCTTTGTCAAAGATAATCTAGAGTTGTTTCTGCATTTTCAAATCTGTTCCATTGATCTCCAGTTCTGTATTTTCCCAGTACCATTCTAGATTTATACTATAACTTCAAGTCAGGATTGTGATGCCCTGCCTTGCTTTTGTTGCCCAGAATGTCCCTTGATATTCTAGTTTTCTTTTGATTCTATATGAATTTTAGGATTGTTGTATCTAATTCTGTGAGGTAAGCTATTGGAATTTTGATTGGAATTGCACTAAATCTGTGTAACAGTTTTGGAAGTATGGCCATTTTTATTATATTAGTTCTTTCAACCCAAGAGCAAAGGATATCTTCTATTTTCTGATAATCTCTTCAATCTCCTTTTAAAGAGTACTATAGTTTTCAGTGTAGAGTTGTTTTACATCCTTAATTAGATCGATTGCTAGGTATTTCTCAATGTTATTGTGAAAGATTTTGTTTCCCTAATTTCAGTCTCAATGAGTTTGCTATATGTTTACAGGAAGTCTGTTGATTTTTGAGTGTTGACTTTGTATTCAGCTGCACTACTGAATTTGCTTATTACAACTATCAGATTTTATTGGAGTTTTGGGGGGTCCTCTATTTGCATCATGTCATTTTCAAATAATGATAATTTAATTTCTGCTTTTCCTATCTTTATTCATTTTGTTTCTCTCTCTTGTCTAATTGCTCTGGCTAAACTTTCCAGGACTATGTTGAAAAAGAGTGAAGACAGTGGATATCCTTGTGTTGTTCTTGATTTTAGAGAGAAAACTTTTTTTGTCCATTTAGTATGATGATGGTTGTTATTTGTCATAAACGGTCTTTATCAGATTGAGATAAACAATATTTGTTCTAACTTTCTGTAGGGTTTTTATCATAATTGAGTGCTGGACTTTGTCAAAAGGTTTTACTGCATCTATTGAGATGATCATATGGTTTTGGTCTTTGGCTTTGTTAATATGGTGTATTATATTTATTAATTTGTATTTGTTGAATCATCCCTGCATCCCTGGGATGAATCTTACTTGGTCATGGTGTATAATCTTCTTGATGATGGGTTGCATCCTGTTTGTGAATATCTTATTACAGAGTTTTGTATTATGTTCATTAATGAGGTTGGCCTGTAATTCTTTCTTAGTTAGGTCCTTCCTTTGTTTTTGGTATCTGGGTAATGCTTGTTTACAGGAGTGAATTCTAGATATTGCTTCCCTTTCAATTTCATTAAAGAGTCTGTGAAATAGTTGTGTTAGAACGTCTCTAAATTTCTTGTAGAATTTAGCGGTGAATATTTTAGGGCCTGGGCTTTTCTTTGTTGGTAGATATTTACTTATTTTTAAAATAATTTTATTTAAAGAGAAAAAAAGCAAAACAAAAAGGGTGAAAATAATACAGAATTTCAAAAAAACAGTAAGAAATCACTAGTTGATAAATTACATATTGTTCTCTTAGAAATAGTTGTTCATGTTACAAAATTAAAGCATACAAAGTAGACATTCAAACAGTGAAGCTGCAAACAGTTCTGTTCAATGATCCAACAAAAATTTATTAATATGGTTATCAATCCTACACACTTAAACATACATGCAGTTATATCCTTTAGAGCACTTTCTTTTCCTCCTTTCCAAGTCCATTATCTGTTTAGTTATACCATGTTTAAGCTTGCTCAGTACTTTACTGAACTGTTTTGTTGTTATTTCCTTTTTAATCACCTTATATAATTCTGTTTTTTTTTTGAAGGTAGTAGAAATGCAACAGAACAAGACAAAACAAAGCCAATTGAGACAGTGCAGTGAATTTGATACAGAACCTCACAGCAAGTTACCTGTATAACAGTAATAGATACCTTTGTGTATCTCATTATCTTCACAATAGTTGTCTAGTTAATTAAGTATAGCAAAATAAAACCAAAGACAGAACATTATAAAATAAAGCGAAAGAGAATATTGAATAGAGCAAAACAAATAATCATAATGAAACAACACTTGCTTTCAAAGAGAAGATAAAGGAGTC
>PVJX010044231.1:0-13287 GCA_004027295.1 Dolichotis patagonum
ACACACACACACACACACACACACACACACAAATAGAAAACCGTTCCTGTGCCTGGACATATTCCACCAGCTCAGCACACACACACCTGACATCACTTTTATGTAAGCATATGCATCAGTAACCTGAGCAGAGGCAGGTACCTTCTGCTACAACAGTGCCCCAAAATTCTGTATCCCCAGAGACTACCTGCCACTTCCTCCTAGTCCTGCATTTTGACCAAGATAAGGTGCTCCACAGGCAGCAAAGCCCAGAGCCAATGAAATGAAGTGAGTCCCGGATGCCGTCCTGCTGGATCACTGAGCCCACTGTAGCTGCCTATATTAATCACAACCCTGACAGTGACCACAACAACCATGTAACTCTAAGAAGACAAGCTGCAAATCCTCTACCCATGGGACCTTAAAAGGAAAGTCCCCAGGGTGTTATCAGCTACTTGTCCCTTTTCTGCTTGGGGACAAATGTGCACCCTCACACTGACACCCAATGTCAGACCCAGAGAAGAAATACTCCAGGGCCAGAGCCAGTGACTGCAGCTGCAGAGATACTGCCCCAAAGGGAGCCTAAGCTTGCAAAAGGAGATGGACAAGCAGCCCCCCTAGGCAGCAGCACATTTAAGATACTGATGTCACCAAGACTCCAAACTTCCCCAGTCCAGACTAAAAATTTCCCACTCCTCCCCGCCTTACCCCTCCCTTGTTCAATCTCCCCTGAAAACCCTCCCCTGCTTTTCGCTGAGGGTCAATGGTCTTACTGCCCTTGGCCTGTCTGCACCCAGGCTCCAATAAAGTTCACTTATTGCTTTAAAATTCCCTGACTCAGAGGTCTCCATTATGCCTCTGTTTACTATGACAAACACCTGGGGGAAGGGCTGTACCCTGGACAGCTGGCTGGGTGGGGAAAAATCAAAGAATCTCGTTTTCCCAGTCACACCCACCAAGGCTGTGGTGCTCCAACTGCCCACAGGTGCTCTCTGCCCCTGCGCGATAGAAAGCAGGACGTCATCTCAGAGCGGTCTGCAGTTTCGTCTCCAAGAAGCCCGCGGAGACTGAGGTAAGAAACGTAGTTTAGGAAACCTTGGGAGACCAGTCCACTCACATCAGGATGAGATGGAGTTAGGGCCGTCGTGTCGCCAGTCTCTGTAGGTTGGCAGAGGAGACCAGGTGGACATAGGTAGGACATTAGTGCTAGAATCCAGCACAGCACGCGGAGGGCAAGAGCTCAACAGAGCAGCCGGTGGGCCAGTGCTGCAGGGGAGCGAGGCGGTGCTGGTGGAGGGGTTGCGCAGGACACTTAAGGACTTGTGTGGAATCGAGCTAGACTCAAGACAGGAAGCCAGCCTGAAACGCGACCACGGGGTGCCTTCTGTGACTGTAGTCAGAAGAGAGGGAGCCAGTGGACAGGCCCGAGGCAGTGGGCGGGACCTATCGGACTCAGCCTATCGGGGCGTGTCTAGCTGCAAGGAGCCAGAGGCAGCCTGAGGCGTGAAGCCCGTGGAGGCCCAGGGACCTGACTGGATCCAGGGAAGCTGCACTGAGTTCCTGAGTCAGAGGTGGGTGGGGTACAGTGGAGCTGGATGTTGGGAATGGGGTGTCAGAGCCTCCTGGAGGCTTTGGGAGTAGGAGAGAGCCATTGCTCTGGAAATCCCTTCCGAAATCACCTTTGGACCGCACTCTTTGAGATCCAGGGAGAAATCAGGATCCTGGCTCTCTTGGCTAAGATGTAATCTCAGACAGACTCCTTTCCATTGGTGGCCTCAGTTTACCCATTTATAAACGTCAAGAAATGGAGGGAAGCAGAAGGATTTAGTTGCTGCCTCTCTTGTTTCCATGGACTGGGTGCTGCATCTTCCACTGGGGTCCATCTCTTTGGTCCACTTAACATGGGAGACTCTTGGGGAATGACACTTCAGAGACATGTTTTTCCTGAAGGATAATTGTCCCAGATTCCTTCGCATAGGTATCTCCTGTAACTGGGATGTCTGAGGGTAAATGTTGGTATCAAATCCTCAGGCTTCAGCCTGGTTGGGTCCCCAAAGTTGCCTTGTTTACATCCATATCCCACTGTCTTATGCCCAAGCATGGAAGATAGGCATGGTCATTTCCAGAGCAACATTAGTCACTTCAGTCTTGGCATTTGGAAATGAAAATGGCTCTCGTGACACATGCTGGTGGGAACCGCCCCGACTTCATCACTCACAGAAGGAAAGAAGGCTTCTTAATGGATGGAGCACAGGATCTGTATTTTCACAGTGTGATAATTTAGTCTTCAATGGAAAAATACTCTCTACTTTTACATAAAGCACTTGTGTACCAGGCACTGTTGTAGGCAACAATAATAGAGGCAAGCTAATCAACCAGAAACTCCTGCTTCTTTTCTGCTAGAAATCTGCTGCTTCAGTGGTCTGACCCAAGAGTGTAATCAGTAAGCAGGCCTGGGGGACTGACTCCTTAAGGTTCTGATCTTTTGTCACCACTCAAAGCTACCCTTCTACTGCTGAATTGGTTCAAAACACACCTCTTAGCTTGTCACTTATCTGGCAAAAATCCCTTTCTTGCCTATAATATGAGCAGGAGGTGGCCCCTGTCTACTTCTCCAGTGCTATCTCCTCCTCATCCCCTCAGATTTTAGGAACACCTGACTGGTCACCCTCCCCAATGCATACCTCTGTCCTCTGTTCTTTGTGGGGTTGTCCCCTTCTTAAAAATGATGAGCTGCAGTGAACATCTCAGGACCCACAGCTGAGAGCTAGGGCTGCTCAGGAGAGCTAGGCTCACCCTTCATCAGCAGGGAACATCCCTGGAGCAGCAGCTGAGAGCTGGGGCTGCTCAGAACTAGGCCCATCCTTCACCCTCAGGGAACAGTGCAGGGACCAGTGGCAGAGGGCCTGAGGTACCTGGGTCTGCCACTGCTGGGCATACCCCACCTCCAGGAACATCTAGGAAGTCAGCCACAGGCCTGAGCTGCTTGGGACCACACCTGCTGGACCCGCCCTTCCAATGCAAACATTGGACTGCAGTGGACTACCATGCTGGCTCGATGAGAGGCCTAGGAACCCCTCACCCAAACATAAGACTTCATCAAGCTTCAATCAGTGTGGTGAGTTTGCCCCATAAAATAGAGGTCTGCAGTGGGTAAAAGGTACAGAAGTGAAATTCCCTACAAGAGTAAGACCTTGGATAACCTGGCAAGCAAGTGGGTAACGCCCTGCCCCCACACAAAGAACGTCAGACAGGTTGAGGAGTGCACCAATATTGCCCTGCCCCAATTTAGAGGAAATTAAAAGAACTTATGAGACCCAGTGGCACAGTAGGGCCTCAGGTGACACAAACACTATAGCCAGGGAGACCTAGTGACCTGCCACAACATGAAAATATAACAACAGGAGGAACTAAGAGTTGCCCTACATCAATACTTCTGGGCTAGGTAGCCCAGAAAGAATATAGGACTCACCCAACAGGCATGGTAGGAGGAATTCAGGAGACTAGATTGCCTCTTCATGGTGGTACCCAGCAATTTGACAAACATCAACCACACAGTAGAGCCCTGAAACACACACTATAGAAAGTTGTGACTGTTGGACTAGAAAGACCAGAAATTTACCCAAATCGTAAAAATGACTAAACGAAAAGGCAAAATGCAATCCCGAACATCTAGTCCATCAGGGTCAAGTATAGGCAATAATGAAATAGAGGACACTAAAATTCATACACCAGAAATTTCTGAAAAGATAGCAAGCAAATGAAGTAAAGAAAGAAATCCATGAGGATATGGAGGAACTCAAATTAGAAATAATGTCTTATAAAAGTAACAACCTTAGTAAATGAGCTGCTCAATAAAGCTAGAGAAGAAATAGATAAGAAACTACAGAAGCATGGGAAATTGATTGCAACTTTGAATGAACAATGCAGAAAATAAGCAGACTCTATGAAAAAATTGAAAGAGATATGCAAGAAGCAAAAAATTGTATTGGAAACTGGCCAAGCCTTTTAAATGAAGCTGAAGATAGAATCTTAGATCTTGACAGGATTGCAGAAAGTGATCTTGAAAGGGTAGAACTTATAAAAACAACAAAGTAGCATGAAATGACAGTCCAACAGCTACAGGATGATGCCAGGAGAAATACTGTTAGAGTAAAAGGAATTAGTGAGGAGGCAGGAGACAAAGCAAAGGGTATAGCTAAGCTCTTCATAGAAATAATGGGAGAAAATTTCCCCAACATGGAGCAAAAATTGGATATACAAATAAGTGAGGCATATAGAGTGTGAAACAGTCATAACCAACATAAACCTACACCCAGACAGATAATAATTAAGGCCTCAGACATACAGCATAAAAACAGAATAATAAAAGCCATTAGAGAAAAGAAAAAACTCACCTACCAAGGAAAGCCTATTAGAATCACAGCAGACATCTCAGCACAAACCTTCAGGTTAAGATGAGCTTAGAGTGAAGTATTTCAATCCCTAAAAGAAAACAACTTTCAACACATACTGACATAACCAGCAAAACTGTCTTTCAAATTTAATGGAGAAACAAGATACTTCCATGACAAAGAACAATTGAAGACATCCATATCCACCAAACCAACCTTAGAAAGAGTGCTGAAAGACATCCTAAGTAGAGATAAAAATGACCATAATCTCCAGAACAACAACAGAAAGAAATCACCAGCCTGGACAAGAAAGTAAACAAGGGAGAAAAGCAGGAAACTAACAGCAGTAACACAACATGGCAAAGTCAAGCTAGTACATATCACTGATATCCATAAATGTAAGGGGCTCAATTCACAGATCAAAAGAAATAGGTTGACAGAATGGATCAAGAAATAGGATCCCACCATATGCTCTATACAAGAAACACATCTGACTCAAAAAGAAATTCATAGATTAAAAGTCAAAGGATAGAAAACAGTATTCCATGCAACAGGAAACCAGAAAAAATCAGGGGTAACTATTCTATTTGCAGGCAATATGAACTTCAAACCTAACATGATTAAAAGAGACAAAGAAGGTCACTACATACTTGTAACTGGAAAAATTCAAGAAGAAGAACAATTATAAATATATATGCACCAAACACAGGAGGACCCAACTATATATGACAGATACTAAAGGACATGAAAAACCAAATACACAAGAACACAATTATTACAGGAGACCTTAACAGCTCACTGTCACAAAGAGATCAACTAGACAAAAAATCAGCAAACAAATAATAGAACTGAATCATACCTGCGAGCAATTGGACTTAGGTGTTTACAGAGTTTCCACCCAACCACATCAGAATACTTGTTCTTCTTAGCTGCACATGGGACATTCTCCAAAATAGAAAATATATTATCCCATAAAACATTCTTAGGTAAGTACAAAGGTATTGAAATTATTCAATGCATACTATCTGACCATAGTGCACTGAAATTGGAAATTAATGGCAAAAAAATTGCAAGACTGGAAGAAATACATGGAAATCAAATATCAATCTTTTGAGCAACCAGTGAGCTCCAGATGAAATTAAAGAAGAAATAAAGCAATACTTACAATTCAATGAAAATGTGGAAACAACATACTATAATCTGTGGGATACAATGAAGGTGGTCTTAAGAGGGAAATATATAGCAATAAATTGTCATATCAAGACGTATTCTGTTGAATGAGCACAAACAATCTAATGCTTCATCTCAGGTTTCTAGAAAAAGAAGAGCAAGTTAAAGCTCAAAGAAGAGAGGAAATTGTAAAGATTAGAGCAGAAATCAATGCAATTGAAACTAAAAAAAATACAAAGAATTAATCAATCAAAAAGCTGGTTTTTTGAGAGAATAAACAAAATTGACAAACCTCTAGCTAACCTTATAAAGAAAAAGAAAGAAGAACACCCAAATTCATGCAATAAGCACTGAAAAGGGGGAAATTACTACAGATCCCATGGAAATTCAAAAGATCATGAATACCTACTTTTAAAATCTCTACTTTCATAGAGAGGAAAACACAGAGGAAATGGACAGATTTCTAGAAACATGAACTACCAAAGCTCAACCAAGAAGATATAGCAGTTTTAAATAATCCAATATCAGCTATTGAAATTGAAAACATAATAAAAAAAAACTTACAAACAAAGAAAATCCCAGGTCCTGGTGGATTCACAGCTGAATTCTATAAGAAGTTTAGTGAACACTTGATGCCAATACTCCTTAAACTCCTCAATGAAATTGAAAAGAAAGCAATCTTCCCTAATTCATTCCAGGAGGCAAGTATTACTCTGATACCAAAACCAGAGAAAGACCCAACCAAAAAGGAGAACTATAGGCCAATCTCACTAATGAACATTGATGCAAAGATTCTCAATAAAATACTGGCAAATAGAATGCAACAAATCATCAAGAAGATTATACATCATGACCAAGTGGGGTTCATTCCAGGAATTCAGGGATGGTTTAACATATGCAAATCAATAAATGTGATACACCACATCAACAGAGCCAAAAACGGAAACCACATGGTCATCTCAATATATGCAGATAAAGCTTTTGATAAGGTCCAACACATGTTCATGATAAAAACCCATCAGAAACTCGGAATATACGGTGTCTACCTCAACCTTATAAAGGCCATCTATGACAAACCAATAGCCAATATTATACTGAGTGGAGAAAAACTGAAAGTTTTCATTTTAAAATCAGGAACAAGACAAGGATATCCACTATCACCACTCCTATTCAATACAGTTCTGGAAACACTAGCCAGGGCAATCAGACAAGAGAGAAATAAAAGGAATAAAGAGAGAAAAAGAAGTTAAATTATCATTATTTGCAGATGACATGATATTCTATATAGAAGACCCAAAAAAACTCCATTAAGAGTATTAGAGGTCATAAATGAATTCAGCAGTGTAGCTGGCTAAAAAGTCAACATGCAAAAATCAATAGCATTCTTGTACACAAACAAGAAACTCACCGAGAGAGAAATTATGGAAATAATGCCTTTCACAATAACATCTAAAAAAATGAAATACATAGGAGTCAGCCTAACTAAAAATGTAAAAACCTATACCATGAAAATTATATTATTTTAAAAAGAAGATTGAAGAGTATATTAGAAAATGGAAAGATGTTCCATGCTTTTGGCTAGGAAGAACCAACATTGTGAAAATGGCCATACTCCCAAAACTGTTATAAAGATTTAACACAATCCCAATCAAAATAAAACTGACATACCTCACAGATCTAGACAAAACACTCCTAAAATTCATTTGGAACCAGAAAAAATCTAGAATAGCAAATGCAATTCTGGGCAAGAAATGCAAGACAGGAGGCATCTCAATTCCTGACTTGAAACTGCACTACAAAGCCACAGTGGTAAAATCAGCATGATACTGGAAAAGAAATAGACCTGAAGATCAATGGAACAGATTAGAAGATGCAAGTATAGGTACAAAGACATTCAGCCACCTATGTTAGACAAAGGGGCTAAACATGTTCACTGGAGGAAGGATAGCCTCTAATAAATGGTGTTGGAAAAATTGGCTCTTCACATGCAGAAGACTGAAACTAGATCCATGCCTATCACCATGCACAAAACTAAAGTCTAAATGGATCAAAGACCTAAACATTAAAACAGAAGCACTAAATCTACTAGAAGATAAGGTAGGTAGAAACCTTGGAGACATAGGGGTAGGCAGAGTATACATGAACAAAATACAAACTACACAGGAAACACTTCAGATAGTCAACAACTGGGATCTCATATTATTGAAAAGTTTCTGCACTTCAAAAGAAATCACCATCACAGTGAAAAGAAAACCCATAGAATGAGAAAGAATTTTAACCAGCAACTTCTCAGACAAAGGACTTATATCAAGAACATATAAGGAACCCCCTCAAATTGAAGCATCAACACCCTCAAATTGAAAGACTCTCCAAAAATTGACAGCTGAGATGAACACACAGTTCTTATATGAAGATATACAAATGCCAAACAAATAGATGAATAAATGTTCATCATCACTGGTCATTCGAGAAATGAAAATTAAAACAACTTTGAGATATCATCTCACTCTGGAAAGAATAGCTGCCATCAACAAATTAACTAATAACAAATGTTGGCGAGGCTGTGGGGTAAAAGGAACACTGCTACACTGTTGGTGGGAGTGCAGACTGGTGCAACCACTATGGAAATCAGTATGGAGAATTTTCAGAAGACTAGGACTGGAAGCTCCATTCAACCCAGCTATTCCCCTTATGGGTATTTTCCCAGAAAAACTGAAAAGATCATATTACAGTGATATATTTGCACCCATGTTCATAGCAGCACAATTTGTAATAGATAAATCTTGCAAACAACCAAGATGCCCATCAACTGCATAGTGGATGAAAAATATGTGGTGTTTTTACACAATGGAAAATTATTCAGCTATAGAAAAGGATGATCTTGAGGCCTTCATAGGGAAATGGAGACAACTTGAGACTATCCTCATTAGCGAAATAAATAAGAATCATATTTATAAATATCACATTGTTTCTCTAGTGTAAAAGGTAATAAGAACTGTAGGAGTAATAAAACCCCAAATCTTTAATTGTAGGAGTAATAAAACCCAAAATGTGTAATTGCTACTGTAAAAAAGAGAGGAAAAGAAAGTGCTCTAAAGGATATAACTGCATGTATGTTTAAGTGTGTAAGATAGATGACCATATTACTGTTTTTGTTAGATTGTTGAGCAGAATGGTTAACAGTCTCACTGTTTGAATGTCTACTTTGTATGCTTTAATTTTGTAACTTGAACAACTATTTCCAATGATGAGAGTATATAACACATCAGTGGTGATTTCTTAGTGTTTTTCTTTTATTTGTTGTTTTTGGGTTTTTTTTTTGTTGTTGTTATTTGATTGTTTTTGTTCTTTTATTTCTTCCCCCTTTGGAATTCTGTATTTTGCTACCATTTTTCTGTTTTGTGCAGTTGTTTCTTTTATCTTTAAATAAAATTTAAAAATTGATGAGCTGTATATATGAGACTCCAGAGAGCACCAGAATTGCATGTAATTTCTTGTCTCATGGCCATTGCAGTCTTGGCATACTGCCTTGGTTACTAGGAATTTTGGGAAAAACTTTAGCACTTGTTTTTTAAGTAACCTATATTTTAGTGCAAACCTAATTCCTGCTCTGAATAGGAAAAAGATTACTATGACATGCCCTCCATTTTTCTACTCCTCTCTGTGAGAACAAAAGCCACAGAGTTTCGTTCAGCAGCCAGGTAAGGGTCTGATTCACTTAGTCTGAGTCTCTAGCCCTTGTTGATGGGGTGCTTTATAAAACTGTGTCAAAGTGGAAGGGAATCATTTCTTTCTGATATGTGCTGGTTTTGATAAACCATAAGCCTAAATATAGTGACTTTTCCCCCTAAAATTTCCATGCATTTTAAATAAGTACTAGGTAAAAAAAAAATAAATATACTGCTCTGCTGTTTTAGCAGAATTTCTTTTGTTTCATCTGCATAAGAGTGTATACTCTGCTTCATTTTAAAAGGGGTCAGCAGAGTTGTATTGCTTACAAAATCAGATTAGTGGGTTTTACTTGGTGTCTGTTGGCATGGTTTGAAATGATACTTCATACTTCATACATGATTTATCTACAGATACAGTCTATTAAGTTGAAACAAACAGTGGAATTATAGCAGTAGTGTTTATTTTACTTCCCAATGTAGAATTTATCTTGCTGGTTCTGTAATACAGTGTACACAATAAGTTATGCACATAAGATGTCTATTTTTCCACATGAAGCAAAGTTTGACCCAGGGCAAATGGCTAAGAATACTAGTGTTTTCCCAGAATATTCTAGAAAAATTTCAAGGGACGTCACTAGGACTGAAGTGTCCCTTATAGGTGTAGCTCCTTCTGTTTTTGTCTTGTTCCACATCTCAGTTTTAATTTCTTCCTCTATAGAATCATGCTCATCATCCCTCTTGGTGGAATTGTGACAATTCAGTGGGACCTAGTGCGTGGAAATATTTGAAGGATGTGCTGTTGTGAGCAGAACAGATTGGGTTCCTGTCATACTTATGTGGCACTTTGGGTGCTGTGAAGGAGGTGCCTGTGTCTCTTGCTGGAACGGACCTGTGACAGAATGCATGGCTTTGTGAGTTGAGCCTGTTTGTATTTTAGTGCCATAATGCCCCTGTCTATGTAACCCAGGGCATAGTCTGTCCATGGGTTGTGTCAGTTGTGTGACTAGAGGCCAAATTCATACAGAGGAGCCTGCTGGCTACTTCTCCCAGACATTTTTACCTCCTGATTCTCTGGGTGACGTGGAGCCCAGCCCCTACCCACTGTCTGTCCAAGTGCTTCTCTGGCAATCTCCTGTATGAAGATTGATACCTGCAGCTCAGTGTATCTGCACCTGGTGACTTTCGAGGCATCTTCTTGTTCTTCTTGCCATACTGGGCATTCCCAGTTTCTCTCTCTTTCTCTCTCTCTCAAAAAATAAGCTTGTGTGGAAATATACTACTCAGCTTCTTTCCTCTTAACACATGAACCTTCTAATTAAATCACTCAGTTGCCAGGCCATCACACATAGGACATAACTTGATTGTTCCTCAGAAGTTGATTTTAGAGCTGCCAGGATCTCTGCTATGCTGACAAGTTGAAATTCATCATTAGCATATTGAGCTGCATTCCACTTGGAGGCAGATGGAGGCAGGTCATGCCTAGTCAGGCCTCAGGGTGATTTCTATGCTTTTAGAGACCATTCCTTAGGACTCCTCCCCAGATGTCTTGCCTAGCTTTGGTTTGGAGTTCAGCATCCATCAAATTGTCACATCTCTGCTTTCATTCACCTGAACAGCCCCCTCCACTCTTTGAGGTAGCTGTGTGGACCCAGCATCACTTCCCTATGAATCCAGGAAGTGTCTCCCTAAAGCTCCTCATCTTTTTACTCATGGCAGGTTGTAAGAGTGGAAGCCAGGTCTGGTGAGCCCATAGGTGCTTGGAGGAAAGGAAACCTTTTCCAGTGAGGAGACTACAAGGAGTCAACATGTCCTTGTCATAGTTAATTGTGTCATCTTGAGTAAAAAATGCCTGGAAAATTAAATCAGCAAAGTTCTGAGTGTCTGGTTGACTGATTTAACTGACAACAGAAGACCCACCTTGAATGTGGTGGCAACAACCAATAGGCTTGTAGCCTCGATGGCATAAAAAGGAAAATAAGGAAGTTTCACATTTGCTTCTTTGGAGGAGGAGGAACTCCTTCTGGATATCTATCTCCAGGCTTCCAGTGCAGACTCCAGCCTTCCCATGCAGAACCTCAGCTTCCTGATACAGACTCACAGTGGACTCTGCAGTGAGCTCCAGATCTTCCACCTTTGACTGGATCCTCCTCTCTCCACAGTGCAGAAAGACTTTTGCATTCTCCACCACTATATATAGTACTTAATGTTAATTATGTTCTAAAACATGGGGCATCTGCATTTCTCTCTGTTTCTTAACAGTGCACCATTTGCCCATGCAAAAAGCCTGTTTACCCCTTTCTTTTTTTTGTCTCATTTGCATTTTCTTTGCAATCCTCAAGTTACTTTTCTCATTGCTGGGACAAAAATGCCAACACCCACAAATTAAAGGAGGACAATTTGTAAAAGTTTCAGTCCCTAGGTGACTGGCTGTAAGACAGGGCAGCATGGCAGGCAGGCATGGCACAGCAAAACAGTCTGTAGCAATGTAGACAGCAAGCAACAACAGCCTGTTTTCCCTTGTATCACATCCAGGTTACATGTACTTTGGCTGATGCAATCCACACACAGGTTGTGTCTTCTTCCTTTATTAAATCCATTTTGACACGTCCAGCACTATGAAAATTCTAATCCATGGACTAATGGAGTACCACAAACACTTAAGGCAGCTTTGAAAAAAACCCACCTACAAGCACATGAGGCCTCGAAGGCACATCTAGATACAGGCCATAACACTCAGTTCATCCTGAATTTTCACTCCTGGTGCTAGTTTCTGAGATGAGTCTTTTGTTGCTACATGCTCTTTCCAGCTTCCTTCTGGTAAGCAGACACATACTCATACTTACATACTTGCTGTCACTACGCAATCATTCATTCAGGTATGGAGATTTTACAGGCAAATAATTTAGGACACCACAACCTAAATAATTATGGGTAAGGTACAGGGCCACCCACAGTGGGAGGGGATATCAGGGAGGCCCCTCCAAAAGAAGGACACTGCAGCTGCTTCTAGAGGGATGTGGTGCTGACCAATAATGCATCTCCTCAGAGCTGCTGTTTACTGATCTTTTTCAAGGTGTGGGCTGAGCCTGCCAAGTGCCCTGGTTTGTTTGTTTACTACTCCTGTTGCAGAAAAGGGGGCCTAGCCTGATATATAAGACCCTTAGCACAAAGGAACTTGGAAGGCAAACAGCTTTATTTACACTGGCAGACTGATGGAAATCTCTATTCCACATCATCAGCTTCAACTTGGGTTTAATAAAACATTTATATTTGTTGCTAACAGGAAATACAAAAAACTGGAAGTACTAAGAAGGACTTTTCATAGTTGGTTACATATTGTCTAGGCAGGTTTGAGTCATGCAAGTTAATTGGGGGCTTTCTATCCTTTTGTAGGAAGGTCAAGGCTAGGGTGTGAGGGAAGAATCAACCACTATCTTAAAGACAAGCCAAGCTGTCTCTGGGTGACATCTCCTTGAATCCTTGGAATGGGTTAGTGTAACATGGTGCACTTTTGTTGGAGGTACATTTATCTTATCTTACATGCTGTAGCTGGTGTTGGAATGGCAGAGTAGCTGAGTTTTACCATTTTCTATTTATGGAAACCAGATGTGTCTGCCTTTTGTCGTCTTTGAATATAGTGACATAGCAGCTTTGAGATTTTTAAATTTTCCTTTGCTTTCACAATTTTTTTTACACTTCCATATGACCATCAGACTTTTTTATTCTCATTTTCAAATCAGGGAGCTGAAGCCTTGCAAGTTAAAAAATGTAAGGTCCTGCCACTCTAAGCAGTAGGGCCAGGCTGCAAACTTAGGTGTCTTAGTTTATAATCTTTTTTTTTAACCACATCTGATGTCTTCACATCCCCTCCCCTGGAAAAAGGGAGAGGAAGTGCAGCTCCAGGCTGAGAGAAGAGCTAGAGGAAAGGCATGAAGGCAGGATGGAGCAGAGGGAGCCTGTTGGTGGGAGGTCAGCCATGTGGCCTTGCTCAGTGGGAAGCATCTTGTGTATGGAGCAGAGGCCACAGAGGAAGGGCAGCAGTCAGGGAGTAGTGCATATTGTCCTCTAGTTTT
>PVJX010044232.1:0-13286 GCA_004027295.1 Dolichotis patagonum
GCTGAGAGTTGGACCTGTTTGGGCCTGAGAACATCACAGGATCTGCAGCTGAGAGCTGGGCTGCTCAGGAGAGCTAGGCCCACTCTCCCCCCAAAAACCCCTGCAGGGAACATCTCTGCCCCAGCAGCTGAGAGCTGGACCTGATTGGGACTGGGAACATTACAGGATCTGCAGCTGAGAGGTGGGCTGCTTAGGAGAGCTAGGCCCACCCTTCCCCCCATAGGGAACATCTCTGTCCCAGCAGCTGAGAGCCAGACCTGTTTGGAACTGGGAACATCACAGGATCTGCAGCTGAGTGCTGGG
Source organism: Dolichotis patagonum (assembly GCA_004027295.1). Taxonomy (NCBI): domain Eukaryota; kingdom Metazoa; phylum Chordata; class Mammalia; order Rodentia; family Caviidae; genus Dolichotis; species Dolichotis patagonum. The sequence goes on from PVJX010044232.1 coordinate 304, forward strand.
CTGCTCAGGAAAGCTAGGCCCACCCTTCCCCCCAGAGCAAACATCTCTGGCCCTCTACAGGAGTATGGGAAATTGATTGAAACTTTGAATGAACAATGCAGGACACAAGCAGAATCTACAAAACAAATTGAAAGAGATATGCAAGAAGTAAAAAATTGCATTGAAAGCCTGCAAAGCTGCTTAAATGAAGCTGAGGATAGAATCTTGGACCTTGAGGACAGGATTGCAGATAGTGATCTTTAAAGGATAGAACTTGTAAAAACAACAAAGCAGAATGAAATGACAATCCAAGAGCTACAAGATGATGGCAGGAGATACAATGTTAAAGTAATAGGCATTAGTGAGGAGGTAGGAGACAATGCAAAGGATATAGCTAAGCTGTTCACAGAAATAATGTCACAAAATTTCCCAAAGATGGGGGAAAATCAGACATACAAATAGGTGAGGCATATAGAACACCACACAGTAGTAACCAACATGAGCCTACACCCACACATATAAAAATTAAGATTGTAGACATACAGCATAAAAACAGAATACTAAAAGCCATTAGAGAAAAGATACAACTCACCTACCAAGGAAAGCCTATTAGAATCACAGAAGATTTCTCAGCACAAACATTCAGATTAAGACAAGCTTGGAGTGAAGTATTTCAAGCCCTAAAAGAAAACAACATTCAACCCAGACTGACATATCCAGCAAAAATGTCTTTCAAATTTAATGGAGAAACAAGATACTTTCATGACAAACAACAACTAAAGAAATTCATATCCACCAAATCAGCCTTAGAAGGAGTGATGAAGAACATCCTATGCAGAGGTAAAAATGACCACAATCTCCAGAACAACAACAGAAAGAAATCACAAGGCTGGACAAGAAAATAAACAAGAAAGAAAAGCAGGAAACTAACAACAGTTACACAACATGGCAAAGTGAAGACAGTCCATATCAGTGATATCCATAAATGTAAATTGGCTCAATTCAAATATCAAAAGAAACAGGTTGACAGAATGGATCAAGAAACAGAATCCCACAATATGCTGTCTACAAGAAATGCATCTGACTCAAAAAGAAACTCATAGATTAAAATTCAAAGGATGGAAAACAATATTCCATGTAATAGGAACCCACAAAAAATCAGGGGAAAATATGCTATTTGCAGCCAATATGAACTTCAAACCTAATAGGATTAAAAGAGACAAAGAGAGTCACTACATCCTCGTTGGTGGAAAAATTCAAGAAGAAGAACTAACAATTATAAATCTATATGCACCAAACACAGGATCACCAAATTATATAAGACAGATACTAAGGTACATGAAAAACCAAATACACAGGAACACAATTATTACAAGTGACCTTAACAGCCAACTATCAAAAAGAGATAGATCAACTAGACAAGAAATAAGCAAAGAAACAGTAGAACTGAATCATATCAGGGAGCAATTGGACTTAGTAGATGTTTACAGATTGTTCCACCCAACCACATCAGAATACATGTTCTTCTCAGCTGCCCATGGGACATTCTCCAAAACAGACCATATATTTTCCCATAGAACATTTTTAAGTAAATGCAAAGGTATTGAAACTATCCCATGCATAATATCTCATCATAGCAAACTAAACTTGGAAACTAATAGCAAAAGAAGTTGCAAAACCTGCATAAATACATGGAAATTAAGTAACAAGCTTTTTAACAACCAGTGGGCTACAGAGGAAATTAAACAAGAAATAAAGCAATACCTACAATTCAAAGAAAATGTGGAAACAATATATTGTAATCTGTGCAGTTCAATGAAATCAGTCTTAAGAGGGAAATAGATAGCAATAAATTGTCATATCAAGAAAACAGAGTGAGTACAAATAAACAACTTAATGCTTCATCTTAAATTTCTAGGAAAAGAAGAGCAAGTTAAACACAAACCTGCCAAAAGATAGGAAATAGTAATGATTAGAGCAGAAATCAATGCAATTGAATCTAAAATCAATACAAAGAAATAATGAATCAAAAAGCTGGTTTTTGAGAGAATAAGCCAAATTAACAAACCTCTAGCTAACCTTATAAAGAAAAAGAGGGAAAAAACCCAAATTCATGCAATAAGGACCAAAAAAGAGCAAATTGCCAAAGATCCCATGGAAATTCAAAAGATCATGAACACCTGCTTTGGAAATATTTACCCAAACAGCGAGGAAAACACAGAGGAAATGGACAAATTTCTACAAACATATGAACTACAAAAGCTCAACCAAGAAGAGATAGGAATTTTGAATAACCCAATATCAGCTATTGAAATTGAAAAGGTAATAGAAAACTTACAAACAAAGTAAAGCCCAGGTCTTGATGGATTCACAGCTGAATTCTATAAGAAATTTAGAGAAGACTTGATGCCAATACTCCTTAAACTCTTCAATGAAATTTAAATGAAAGTAATCCTCCCTAAATCATTCCTGGAGGCAAGTATTACTCTGATAGCAAAACCAGAGAGAGACCTAACCAAAAAGGAGAACTATAGGCCAATCACACTAATGAACATAGACCCAAAGATTCTCAATAAAATACTATCAAATGCAATGCAGCAAATCATCAAGATGATTATACATCATAATCAAGTGGGGTTCATTCCAGGAATGCAGGGAAGGTTTAACAAACGCAAATCAATAAATGTAATACACGACATCAACAGAGCCAAAAACAAAAACCACATAGTCATCTCAATAGATGCAGAAAAATCTTTCCATAAGTTCCAACACATGTTCATTATAAAAACCCTTCAGAAACTTGGAATACATGGTGTCTACCTCAACCATATGAAGGCCATCTATGACAAACCTACAGCCAATATTATACTAAATGGACAAAACATGAAACCTTTCACTTTAAAATCAAAAACAAGTCAAAGATGTCCACTATCACCACTCCTATTCAATATAGTTCTGGAAACACTAGCTAGGGCAATCAGACAAGAGAAAAAAATAAAATGATTAACAATAGAAAATGAAGAAGTTAAATTATCACTATTTGCAGATGACATGATACTCTATATAGAAGACCCAAAAAACTACTCACCATTAAAGTAGTCTCACATAAACGACTACTAGAGATAATAATGAAATACTGCAGTGTTGCTGGATACAAAGTCAATGCTGAAACATCAATAGCATGCCTGTACACAAACAAGAAGTTCATTGAAAGAGAAATTATGGAAATATCACCTTTCACAATAACATCTAAAAAATGAAATACTTAGGAATCAACATAAGAATGTAAAATACCTATATGCTGAAAATTATACTACACTCAAAAATAAGATTGAAGAGGATATTAGAAAGTGGAAAGATGTTCCATTATCTTGGCTAGGAAGAAACAACATTGTGAAAATGGCCATACTCCCCAAATTTTTATACAGATTTAATGCAATGCCAATCAAAATATCATTAACATACCTCAAAGAGCTAGAAAAAGCACTCTTAAAATTCATTTGGAATGAGAAGAAACCTAGAATAGCAAATGCAATTCTGGACAATAAAAACAAGGCAGGAGGCATCTCAAGTCCTGAGTTGAAACTGTATTACAAAGCCACAGTGATAAAATCAACACGGTACTGGCAAAGAAATAGACCCGAGGATCAGTGGAACAGATTAGAGGTACAAGTATAGGTACAAAGACACTTAGCCACCTGATATTTGACAGAGGGCTTAAACATGTTCACTGAAGGAATGATAGCCTCTTTAATAAATGGGGTTGGAAAAATTGGCTCTCAACATGCAGAAGACTGAAACTAGATCCAGGCCTATCACCATGCACAAAACTAAAGTCTAAATGGATCAAAGACCTAAACATTAAAACAGACACACTAAATCTACTAGAAGATAAGGTAGGTAGAAGTCTTGGAGACATAGCTGTAGGCAGAGAATTAATGAACAAAATGCAAACTGCACTGGATACACTTCAATAAATCAGTAACTTGGATCTCATATTATTCAAAAGTTTCTGCAGTTCAAAATAAATCACCAGCAGAGTGAAAAGTAAACTGGCAGAATGGGAAAGAATTCTAGCCAGAAATCTCTCAGATAAAGGACTTATAGCAAGAACATATAAAGAATTGAAAATCATCAACACCCAAATTCAAACACCCTCTCCAAAAAATGGGCAGCTGAGATGAACACACAGTTCTCAGATGAAGATATTCAATTGGCAAATAAATACATGAAGAAATGTGCACCATCACTGGTCATTCGAGAAATGCAAATTAAAACAACCTTGAGATATCATCCTAAACAGGAAAGAATAGCTGCCATCAAGAAATCAACTGATAACAAATGTTGGTGAGGCTGCAGGGAAAAAGGAGCACTTCTTCACTGTTAGTGGGAGTGCAGACTGGTTAAACCACTATCAAAATCAATATGGAGAATTCTCAGAAGACTAGGAGTAGAAGCTCCATTCAGTCCAGCTATTCCCCTCCTGGGTATTTTCCCAGAAGAACTGAAAAGTTCATACCACAGTGATATATGTGCACCTACATTTATAGCAGCCCAATTTGTGATAGATAAATCTTGGAAACAACCAAGATGCCCATCAGATGCAGAGTGGATGAAAAATATGTGGTATTTTTATCATGCAATGGAGTGCTACCCAGCTATAAAAAAGGATGATCTTGAGGCCTTCATAGGGAAATGGAGTCCCTACTTGAGGCCATCCTCATTAGTGAAAATAATAAGAATCATATTTATAAATATCACATTGTTTCTCTAGTGTAAAAAGTAATAAAAACTGTAAGAGTAATAAAACTCAAATGTATAATTGCTACTGTAAAAAAGAGAGGAAAAGGATGTGCTCTCAAAGATATAATTGCACGTAAGTTTAAGTGTATAACATAGATGACCATACTACTGTTTTTGTGAGATGGCTGAGCAAAACTGTTAACAGTCTCATTGTTTGAATGTCTACTTTGTATGCTCTAATTTTGTAACTTGAACAATTATTTCCAATGATGAGAGTATGTAACGTATCAAGTTGCTATTTCTTAGTGTTTTTGTTTTGTTGTTGTTGTTGTTGTTGTCCTGGGTTTTTTTGTCTGTTTTTCTGGTTTTTTGTTTTTGGTTCTTTTATTATTTTCCCTTTGGAATTCTGTATTGTTGCTACCATTTTTCTGTTTTATCTGGTTGTTTTTTTTTCTCTTTAAATAAAATTTTTAAAAAAATGAAATCCTATCCTCAGCTTCATTTAAATGATTTTGCATTCTTTCAATAGAATTTTTTGTTTCTTGGATGTCTCTTTCAGTTTACTTCATGAATTCTGCTTGTTTTCTATATTGTTCCACAGGATTTCAATCAGTTTCCCATGCTCTTGTATTTTTCTCTTTATTTCTTCTTTAGGTACACTCAGCAACTCCTTTACTAAGGTTGTTACTGCTATCTTTACATGGGAGAGTACTTCTAATTTGATTTCTTCTATGGCCTCATGGAGTTTTTTTTTTATTTCTTTGGCTATCTTTTCAGAGATTTCCGGTGTGTTACTTTGGGAGTGCTCTATTTTAATGTTTACTGTACTTGCTTCTGGTGAACTCGATATTTGAGATTGCATTTTGCTTTTTTGTTTTGCCATTTTCACCTTTTGAGTTAGTTTTTGGTCCTTCAGACCCACTAGTGTCAACTGTTGGCTTTGTATATCTTGTTGTCCTACTGTAAGGATTATGTTTGTCCAATTTCTGGGTTCCACAATTAATAGGTGGGCTAGTCAGCTGACTTCTTGCTTCAGGGCCTGTTTTTTGAGTTTTATATTCTTCCTGGGCTGATAAACCTAGTAGTATTGATGTTAGTCAACTTTTAGTTCCTGCTAGTACTGTATCTTCAGGTTATTCCATGTTATCAAATCTCCCTGTCTACAGTGTTTGTGTCGGCTGAGGCCCAACTGTGTCCATATTGTGTGCTTGTGTGTCTCATAAGCCCTTTTGATTTTCTTAAAGTTGGGGGAGTCCTTCATGGTACACTCCTCACTCTTCCTGATGTTTTCTGTGCGTAGGAAGGGGTCACCCTCACTCTTGTCAGACTTACCAAGGTCTTACAGTTAGATGGAGAGAGCTTTACTACTGGCCCTTTTTATCCACTGTACAACTCTATTTTAGGGGCATACTCACCACACTGACTGGAACCAGCTGAGATCTTGTTTCAGTAAGGCAGTCACTTAATCTCCCTTCAAACTAGCACAGATCATCTGCTGTAGTCCAATGTTCCTCTGGGAGCAGTGTTCCAAGTATGCCCTGCACACTGGGATTCCTTAGGGGCACCTGCTGTCAGAGCACAGGGGTGGCTTTTGCATCCTACTTGCTGCCTGGTATTCACTGAGCATAGTATGGTTAGGCCCACACATCCCCCTCGTGTGTCCTGGTGTGGCCTCAGACACAGTGTGTGGTCTTACTGCCTGAGAGTGGAGTTCCAAGTTTGGCCCATGTATGCTGGAATTCCACCAGAGCATGCATGGTCAGGGCCCAGTGGTGGATTCCAGGCCCTGCTCACTGCCTGGAGTTCACTGAGCATTAAAGTCTCACTTTGTATGTACATAAATCTTGACATGATTTACTCTTGTCCACCAGTGTCCACTAGATTAGGTTAGAGATGATATTGTTATTGCTCACAGTCTCTAACACAATGTAGCCATTCCATAAATTCCCTAAGAATATTACATTTCTCATACCTTGAGATTTTCTGTGCAAAATCAATTACTTTTAAGTGGTTCTCCTTTTGACACAGGTTTTAGTAAAATATGTGAAGAAAATCAGTTCTTTCTACTTTGACATTAAGTTTTGGGATTATGCCCAAAAGTAATGCCAATGTGACAAATATTGTTGCAACCAAATTCCAAAATAATAAAATCATAATCTAATTCTACTTATTTTCCAAATAGTTCCCTAATTAATATTATTATATTATTAATAATAATGATGTTGATAACTATGGCAACTAATATATTATCACTAAAACTATTGAAAACATCAAGTTAGGACCACATGTTTATCAAATAGATGTTTTAATATACTCACAGTCTAGTTAACTGATTTTTCAAATTAGATATAATTAGTTAGTGGTAGAGTTGATCCTTGAACTCCAGTAGTCCAGATTTTGTGTCCGTGATTCTATACAATTACAAAAGAAAAATATAAGGGAAAAAAGCAGCAATGTGCTAGGAGTGGGAGAGGCAGGGATATTAGTCAACCCTTGCATGAGGGTTAACTGCTCATGACAATATTTGTAAGTGCTGGCATAATAAAAATGAAAGATGAAATAATTTTTTCCATTTGGGAATTTTAAAAACTTTTCCATGAAGGGATCATTTACTTATTGCATACATCTGTGGCAAAATATAACTTTCCTTTACCTCAGCTGACTTGGTGTAATTCTGAGAAAAAAGCAAGGAAGAAATTACTTATACTGATGCCTTTTCTCGAGGTAGGAGCAAGAGAGGGAGAGAAAAAAAAAAACATCACAGAAACTCATGAAGAAGCGGTGTGCTGGCCAAGTGGTAGAGGATAAAAGATAGAACTGGCTCTCCACATGCATAGAGAGCATCTAAATCCAGCAAGTAGACAATGCCTGCTAAATCCATCGACAGTGCATACACTGTAAACTTCTGGAGGCCTAAATCACTATCTAAAATCCACAAAGAACATCTGTCTAGCAAGTAGGGCTTCTGATGACACATGATCTATAAAATATTTAGAAAAACTGAATGTAACCCCAATTTTATTATAATAAATTATAATCTCATTTGCATTGTGGTTTGCACACACACCCATGGACACTGGGCACAAGGAGAGTTCCATAAATGTCCACCTGTGGATGAAAACTGCCTTCTCCAGCAGAAGACTTTCCCTTGGTTGTGGCAAAGTGCTCTGCCAGTACCAAGAGCTACTCTTTCTCTGTAAAAAACACTATAGTTTCTGCCTGATGACTTCTCTGGGGTGTGTGCTTTATTCCCTGGTCGGCTCCCATCCAGAGGAGTATATCTTTGCAAAATTTATACTTTCTCTCTATGTTATACTCACTTCTGTGTTTGTGATACTGAGAACCTGGAACAGTCACACTCCTTGACAAATGACAACAGTTAAATTAGCCTGTGTCTAGAGCAGTTTGACCTTGATGACAAGACAAGTCATTTCAATGGGGAAAGTAGAAAAATAAATAGCATGCCTCACCCAGCAAAGCCCACATGTATAGGCCTTTTGATTGCTGAGCCATGAAAGTTTGTATCCTTTGTTTCCAAATTAACAAGATTATGTAAAAAAGGCATCTTGGACTCCTATCTCATTGTCTCATGATTCCATTTCTTTCTGGTCACAGTCAAGACTGGCTTACACTGAACTGAAAAACCTTGAGGAAATATAAATTACTCTGCAACAAGTGTAAAATGTTTTAAAAAAACACTCATCTACAAATTAAGCATATGAAAGTAAAACAAGAAAAGGGATGAGGTTTCATAAAGGCAATACAACCAGGTTTTAACATAACAATGAGACATCTTTATTTTAGTATATTTTATTCATAATGGAGGGGAATAAACTCAGGAAACTAATTTCCCAATATTGAAAGAGAATTTTCAAATTTTGTCACCATAATTTTCAATCTATTTTATGTAACTTTATCTGTAAGTCTTCAAGCAGAGTGAATTTTAGCTCTTTCCATACATACTTAAGAAATTAGAATCAACATTCTAAAATTTCCTTGAAAGGATGCATCTGTTCTTATATTTTTGAGAGGATAAATTTGGGTATTGTAAATTAAGTTTTCTCACACAAGGTTATTCCCAATTTATCATACATCACTTTAAGAATATTTATGAAAGGATATAATGCATGCCATCTACAAAATCTTAGAATAAAAATGCCTAGGAAGCTATCTGGATTTAATCACAGAAAAATAGACATTAAAACCTATTTAATGTTGGCAAGGCTCTGGGGAAAAAGGAACAGTGCTCCACTGTTGGTGGGAGTGTAGACTGGTGCAACCACTATGGAAATCAGTATGGAGAATTCTTAGAAGACTAGGACTGGAAGCTCCATTAAACCCTGCTATCCCCCTCCTGGGTATTTTCCCAGAAAAACTGAAAAGGTCATATCACTGTGATATATGTGCACCCATGTTCATAGCAGCACAATTTGGAATAGCTAAATCTTGGAAGCAACCAAGATGCCCATCAACCACAGAATGGTTGAAAAGATGTGGTATTTTTGTACAATGGAATATTACTCAGCTATGAAGAAGGATGATCTTGAGGCCTTCTTAGGGAAATGGAGACAACTGGAGACTATCATCATTAGTGAAATAAATAAGAATCATATTTATAAATATCACATTGTGTCTGTAGTGTAAAAAGTAATAAGAAATGTAGGAGTAATAAAACCCAAAATGTGTAATTGCTACTGTAAAATAGAGAGGAAAAGAAAGTGCTCTAAAGGATATAATTGCATGTATGGTTAAGAGTGTAGGATGAATGACCATATTACTTTTTTTGTTAGATCATGGACCGGAGCTGTTAACAGTTTTGTTTGAATGTGTACTTTGTATGTTTTAAGTTTGTACATTAAACAGCTATTTCCTAGATGACAGTATAAAAGTTATCAAGTAATGATTTCTCAGTGTTTTTTTGTTCTTTTCTTTTTTGAAATTCTGTATTGTTGCTACCCTTTTTTCTGTTTTGTTTTGTTTTTTCTTTAAATACAATTTGAAAAAGAAATAAAAACCTATTTAACCAATGGAATCAGTTGTGCACCAGTACTGAAGCTCCTTGAGTTTATAGTCTTCCTTATTTTTCACCTAATTATATGTTTAAAATAACCTAAGTGACTGCCTACCAAGCATGAGGTCATAAGTTTGATTCCTGGTACCAACAAATGAAACAAAACAAACAGGGATTGTATTTAACTGAACCATAAGATAAGGTCACAATTTTTGCAACTCAAAATGTTCATGTGGCAGTATCACAGAGTTTATAACAACTAAAATGTATCTCATACCTAAAGGCTTAGAGTAGGTTTTTTAATTGATTTATTGTCTAGATACTTTGATAATTAAAAATGGTCATAAAGTGTTAAGCACATGACTTATTTCCCTATAATTTATCTGTCAAACTTGACATTTTTTGGTTTTGTTTTTGTTTTTTTGGTTATCTGGTGATAAAACCAAGTGTTCAGGCTCTGAATTCAATCTACAGTCACCCTCTTTGTTATTATTATTATTATTATTATTATTAATCTTTGAGACAGTCCCTCACTTAATTTCCCACAATGGATTTAAATGTGTGGTTCTCCTGCCTTTGTTTCCCAGTGTCTAGAGAAATTGGAAATTTGACTTTACTTTACACTATGGTCAATTAAAAGTTGAATCACAATTAATCATTTTCTTTTAGTTTTAACCCAGGATTTTTGCACTGTGACTTCTTCACTTATTTCTTATTTTTTGTCATGTAATTTTGACTGAAATTCTCACTAAGACACCAGGTTGCCCTGGTCACACTGAAACTTGTGATTCTTGTCTCACTGTCTCTCACAATGCAGAAAATAGTCAGTAAATATGTTAAAGAGTCATTTAAAAATATTCAAGTAATAAAGTTGACTCAATTTATAATTATCCAGTTACAATATTTTCACAAATATTCTTAAATATTGCTTATGTGAGAAAGGAGTATATTCAGATCCCCTATGCAACAGATAAACATATTTGTGGATAAATCTGTGTAAATGAATTATCCATCTAAATGCCATCAATAGATACAATAACAAAGCAAAAAGTGGAGAACTAAAGTAGTACAAGATGACAGTAGGAATGCCTCAACACCTGCCTGTCATAGCTTTCCTCAGTTCTATCTAGTTCTGGATACATATGCTTTGTGTGAAATGTTTTCTGAAACTCATCCAGGAAAATTATGCTCCCAAGTATAAGCAATATACATAATATTCTTTCTTTCAGTGCATAAAATATGGCTCTCAGTAGTGAACAGACTTAGTACTTCATAAGGATTACTTAAAGCACTATTAGAAAAATAGGATAGCCAGATTATCATATGGGACAGCTTCATCCAAATGCTAGTCACTGTTATTTCACCATCCTAAATTACACTTTTGATTCTCACTATATATAAGCCTCAAGGCATTAAAAAGTTATCTGATTTTTTCAAAAAAATAAGTGAAGTTCTTAAGCTCAGGAAAAATTTGTCTTAAAATAGCACTTCTAAATTAGTAGGATTTTTGACTTTACACTTAGATATGGGAGATCTTTCTGTATCAATTCTTGAATTTTTGAAAATATACAAGAAAGACAAATTTTAACTAAGCACACCCAAATGATTGTAAATTTCAAATTACTCAGTGATTGAATCATGCTTATTTATTTTGCATGCATTATTTAGCCTTCCACAAATAAAATACATGAGTAAAGTCAAATCTTTAATCTCCAATTTGTATGAAATATGCATTCTCTGAAATTTTCTGTCCAGGTAGAAAGGGATGGTGTTATTTTCTTGGAAAAAATAAAACAAAAATAATATAGCCTCATATGCAACTACTTTGAAAAGACTATTCTTGAGACCAGCATCGCGGCCTGTCTCTTTGGGACCCAAACCTCTGGGACCTGCAGAGTGGCCCGGGCTGTTTGGATTGAAAGTCTGCACATACCTGCATCTCGGCATGGCTGTTTGGGACTGGTAGGCCCACCCTACATCCACAGGGAACTGCCTGGAGACCTGCATCTCAGCCAGGTCTGTTTGGACCCAAAGCCCCGCCCTTCATCCCCAGGAAGTCTCCCAGAGACCAGCATCGTGGCTTGTCTCTTTGGGACCCGAACCTCTCGGACCCGCAGAGTTGCCTGAGCTGTTTGAATTGAAAGTCTGCGCAGACCTGCATCTCGCCATGACTGTTTGGGACTGGTAGGCCCGCCCTTCATCTGCAGGGAACTGCCTGGAGACCAGCATCTGGGCCAGGTCTGTTTGGGCCCATAGCCCTGCCCTTCACCCCAGGAAGTTTCCCAGAGAGCAGCATCGCGGCCTGTCTCTTTGGGACCTGAACATCTCGGACCTGCAGAGTGGCCCAGGCTGTTTGGATGGGGATATTGTGGAGGCTGGCATCTTGGCCAGGGGTGTTTGGGACCAGGAACTTTGCAGAAACCAGCATTTTAGCCTGACTCTTTGGGACATGTAACCCACCCTTCACTCGCAGGGAACCTCCTGGAGACCTGCCTGGGACAAAGCACAGTGGCCTGGCCTGCCTGAGATTCCACAGGCTCTGGGGCGACCACACCCATCATTCACCTTACAAATTAGGGACCCAGGAGCCCACAGAGGGGAGTTAGGACCCTGTGAGGAAGCCAAGAGCCTGTGGGGGAGCCACTGCCACTCCAGGAACTGAGGGTGTAAGAGGTAATTCATCACAAATGCAGAGAAAGCTTTGGAACACCACTCAAAGTAAGGAAATATAGAAAAATGACAAAAGGAAAAACCAAAAGGCAGGCTCAAAGCCCTAGCCCTCCCCAAGAAAGCTTAGAAGCCGTGTACATAGAAGAAAAAAGAAGCCATGCACCTGAAATGTCTGAAATGATATCAAATGAAATAAATATGCAAATAGGGAAAGCTATGCAGAAATTCAAATCAGAAATACTTGCCCAGGTAAAAGAAGAATTGATAAAAATAGTGAAAGAAATAGTGAACGCATCTAGTGAAAACACAGCTAAAAAATTGGAGGAACAAAGCAAACAGATGGAATCCCTGAATGAACAATATAAGAAACAAACAGAATGCATAAAGCAGATTCAAAGAGATATACAGGAAATCAAAAATTCTGTTGAAAGCTGTAAAAACTGCCTCAATGAAAGTGAAGATAGAATTTCAGACCTTGAAGATAAGATTGCAGCCAGTGAGCAGGAAAGACAAGATGTTTAAAAAATAACAAAGAATCAGGAAATAACAATTCAACACCTGCAAGATGATGCAAAGAAAA
>PVJX010044233.1:0-13281 GCA_004027295.1 Dolichotis patagonum
AAAGCAAAAGAAAGAAAAAATCCAAATCCATGCAATAAGGACTGAAAAGGGAGAAATTACCACAGACCCAATGGAAATTCAAAAGATCATGAACACCTACTTTAAGAATCTATACTCACATTTTTGTGATGATAAGTGTAATGAATAAACTCTTGAAGTGTAGTATGGCTTAAACTCACACAGTCACATTTTATAAAGTCGGATCATGAGATTACATATTTAGGGTTTAAGAAACATGTTGGAACTTAAAAATATTTTATTCCATAAAATGTTAATTAAGCTATTTTCTTTTATAAGTCTATTTAAATGTTTAATGAACAAAAATAGTAGTAATTGAGGAGTCTGAAATATAGAGAGTAGGGGCTGGGGATTTAGCTCAGTGACATAAACACCTGCCTGGTGAGTGTGAGCTCAGTCATGAGTTTGATCCCTGGTATGAAAAAAAAAATAGGGAGAGTATTATTAAATGTTGTTTATTTTCTCTACAGTTCCTGGAAATAGTAAGAAAACTTCCACTACTCTCTTCATGAGTATTTGATTTTTCTATCCTTGATGAGATACTCATATGACAAGTCATGGAAAGTTTTTGTGACATGTTTACATAGCACAGTATAAATTTGAGGTTTGATCTGAGTTTTATTACTTCCCCTGGTGACTGAGAAGTGTTATCTTCAATGTGAAATCATCTTTACTCCTTTTATTTCTCTCTCTTGTCTAATTACCCTGGCTAGTATTGCCAGTACTATGTTGAATAGGAGCAATGATAAGGGATATCTTTGTATTGTGCCTGATTTTAACATAAAGGCTTTCAGTTTTTTGCCATTTAATATGATGCTGGCTGTTGGTTTGTCATAGATGGCCTTTATCATACTGAGGTAAAGACCATCTATTCCAATTCTGTTTAAGGTTCTTATCATGAATGAGTGTTGGACCTTATCAAAGCTTTTTCTGTATCTATAGAGATGACCATGTGGTTGTTACTTTTGGCTCTATTGATATGGCGGATTACATTTATTGAGTTATGTATGCTGAACCATCCCTGCATTCCTGGGATGAATCCCACTTGTTCAGGGTGTATAATCTTCTTGATGACTTGCTGCATTCTGTTTTCCAATATTTTATTGAGAATTTTTGCATCAATGTTCATTAGGGTGATTGGCCTATAGTTCTCTTTTTTAGTTGGGTCTTTCTCAGGTTTTGGTACTACAGTAATATTTGCTTCCAGGAATGACTTAGGAAGAATTGCTTCCCTTTCGATTTTATTGCAGAGCTTGAGGAACGTCGGAATTAAGTCTTCTTTGTATTTCTTATAGAATTCTGCAGTGAATCCATCTGGGCCTGGGCTCTTCTTTGTTGGCAAGGACTGAATTACTTTTTCAATTTCATTAATAGAAAATGGATTATTTATCAGTTTCACATCTTCCTGACCCAGCTTTGGTAGTTCATATGTATCTAGGAATCTGTCCATTTCTTCTGTGTTATCAAACCTATGAGAGTAGAGGTTTTCAAAATAGGTGTTGATGAACTTCTCTATTTTCACAGATTCTGTAGTAATTTCACTTTTTTCATTCCTTATTGCATGAATTTGAGTTTTTTTCTTTCCTTTTTTAATAAGGTTGGCTAGGAGTTTATCAATTTTATTTATTCTTTCAAAGAAACAAATCTCTGATTCATTGATTCTTTGTATTGTTTTGTTAGTCTCTATTGCATTAATTTCTGCTCTGAGTTTTTATAATTTCCTCCCTTCTTTTGGCTTTGTGCTTGGCTTGTTCTTCTTTTTCTAGATGTTTCAGTTGTAGCATCAGGTTGTTTATTTGTGTTCATTATGTTTTCCTGATATGGGAACACAGTGCAATAAATTTTCCTCTGAGGACTGCTTTCATTGCATCCCACAAATTCCAATAAGTTGTATTTATATTTTTGTTTGCTTGTAGATATTGTTTAATTTCTGCTTCAATTTCCTGTGTGACCCACTAATTGCTCAAGAGTGTATTATTCAGTTTCCATGTGTTTGTGGGGTTTTTGCAGTTGCTTTTATCATTAATTTCTAGTTTCACAGCACTATGATCCAATAACATGATGGGATAATTTCAATTCTTTTGCATTTACTTAAATATGTTCTCTGAGCTAGTATATGGTCTATTTTAGAGAATGTCCAATGTACTGCTGAGAAGAATGTATATTCTGATGTTGTTGGATAGAACACTCTGTACACATCTATCAAGTCCATTTGCTCACAGGTGTAATTCAGTTCTGTTATATCTTTGCTGATTTTCTGTCTAGTTGATCTGTTCCTTTGTGTCAATGGCATGTTAAGGTCTCCTGTTATAATTGTGTTATTGCTAATTTGATTTTTCATTTCTGTTAATACTTGCTTTGTATAGCTGGGTGCTCTGGAATTTGGTGTGTATATATTTAAGATTGTTATCTCTTCCTCTTAAAGTTTTCCCCTAACTAGTATCTAGTGGCCTTCTTTATCTCTTCAGATCATTCTTGGTTTTAAGTTCACATTGACTGCAAACAGAATAGCTATCCCTGTCTTTTTTTGTTTTTTGTTGCATGATGTATTGTTTTCCATCCTTTGTCTTTCAGTCTGTGAGTTTCCTTTTGGGTTAGATGGGTTTCTTGTAGACAGCATATGGTTGGGATGTTGTTTCTCGATCCATTCTGCCAGTCTGTTTCTTTTGATTGGTGAATTGAGGTCATTTACATTAATGGTTATAACTGTTATATAGTGGTTTATTGTTGACATGTTATCTTTCTGCTGTTGTAGCTTTATCTTTCCACTCTGTTTGTCTGCCTTGCTTAGTGGTTTTCTTCCTATGTCTATCTAGAATGCCTTTCAGTATTCTTTGTAGGGTTGGTTTGGTGGTCATGAAGTTCTTCAGCTGTTCTTTGTCATGGCAGTATCATATTTCTCTATCCACTTTGAAGGACAGTTTTGTAAGGTACATCAGTCTGGGTTGGAAGTGGTTTTCCTTTAGGACCTGGAATACTTCACTCCATCCTCTTCTTGACTTCATTGTTTCTGTTGAGAAGTCTGCTGTGATTCTGATAGGTTTTTCTTTATAGGTAATCTGTCTTTTTTCTTTAACAGCTTTTAGTATTCTGTTCTCCTGTTGGATTTTTGGAATGGTGATTATTATAGATCTGGATGTAGTTTTATTTTGGTTATGGTTATTTGGAGTTCTATATGCTTCACTAATCCATATGTCAGTTTCCATTGTCATGTTTGGGAAATTTTCAGTTATTGCTTCTGTAAATATCCTCTTGATATCATTTGGGCTGTCCCCTTTTTTTCATTTATCCCTATTAATCTTATGTTATTTTTCTCTGCTTCATCTTGCAGCTATTGAATTGTTATTTTCTGATTCTTTGTTATTTTTAAAAGATCTTTCCTTTCCTGTTCACTGGCTGCATTCTTATTTTCGAGGTCTGAAATTCTATCTTTACTTTCATTGAGGTGGTTTTGGCAACTTTCAATAGAACTTTTGATTTCCCGTATATCTCTTTCAATCTGCTTCAAGCATTCTGTTAGTTTCTTATAGTGCTCATTCAGGGATTCTATCTGTTTGCTTTATTCCTCTAATTTTTTAGCTGTGTCTTCACTAGATGTGTTCACTATTTCTTTCACTACTTTTATCATTTCTTCTTTTACCTGGGCAATTATTTCTGATTTGAGTTTCTCCATAGCTTCCCCGAGTTGCTTCTTTATTTTAGTTGATAGCGTTTCAGTCATTTCAGGTGTATGGCTTCTATTTTGTTCTATGTATGTGGCTCCTAGGCTTTCTTGGGATGCGCTGGAGGTTTGAGATTGCCTTTTGGTCTTTTGTTTTGTTATTTTCTTCTATTTACTTGCTTTGAGTGGTGTTCCAAAGCTTCCCCTGGATGTGTTGGGAATCACCTCCCGCACCCTCAGCTCCTGGGACGGAATGAAGGTCCCTGAGCTTGGCCCAGTCAGGCCTGCAGGACCTCCCAAGCCCAGTCCAGTGTTTCAGGGATCTGGGCAGGAACTCAACTGCTGGGAGCACTGGTCTCAAACTCTCCCCAGGCCAGTGCCAGAGGGCTGAAAGTCCCCTTGCATGGTCCTGGCCCCCCAGACTGAAAGAAGACCCCTGGGCATGGTGCACTGAGGCCTGCAAGTCCAGTCTGGGGCCCAGTCCATTGTCTTAGGGAGCTGGAGGGGAAGTCACCCGCTGGGAGTGCTGGTCTCAAACTCTCCCCAGGCCAGTGCCAGAGGGCTGAAAGTCCCCCTGTGTGGTCTGGACCCCCGACTGAAAAAAGGCTTCTGGGCATTGAGACCCTATCTCCTCCCTCCAGTTGGTGCTGGCCTCCCCAGGTGCAGCCTGAACTGCATTCTGGGATCAGAACTGTGCTTTTGGAGCCCTGGTGTGCAGCTCACCTCCATTCTACCTTTGTGGCCCCTCCTTCCCTTAGGGTGTCCTTGGACTTAACAGCAATTTTTGAGTTTTCCAGTTCTTCCACATCCACGACATTTGTCTGTCCCTTCCATTTTAGCCATCCTCATGTGTGACATCCTATCTGTGGTTTTGCTTGGCATTTTGCTAGTGACTAAAGACACTGAGCATCTTTATGTGTACTTATTAGCCATTTTTATATTTTCTTTGGAGAAATGTCAATGTAAATCTTTTTCTCATTTTAATTGTGTTGTCTTTTTACATTTGAGTTCTGAGTTCATTAAGTATTCTGCATAGAATACCCTTCTCAAACATATGACTGCAAACATTTTCTCTAATACTGTTAGTTGACCTGTTAGTTTTCTTGATTGTTTCTATTTAATCATGATATTTTTCATTTCAATGAAGTTTATGTTTTAATGTTATCACTTATGCATTTGGTGTAAGATCTAAGAAACTACTGCAAACTCAAGTTCATGAACATCTACTTTGGTAAGTTTTGCTAAGTGTTTTTATCTTTTTGATTCTTCTATTTAAGTTTGTTATCCATTTAAAATTGGTTTTTAATATTTGGGCAAAAATGGCCTTTGGTTGAAATTGTTAGTTGACTATTGAATCATCTTTATAATCTTGTAAAAAAATCAGTGGACAATAAATTAATAGTTTATATCTGGACTCTCAGTTCTGTTTTCCCTGACTTACCTGTCATTTTGCTGATACTACATATATTAATTCACATAGATTTATAGGAAAACTTAAAATCAAAAAGTGTGGGGACTTCAACTCTGCTCCTTTAAAATCATTTTATCATTTAAATTTTAAGATGACTTCTAAAATCAGTTAAATTTCTGTAAAAAAGTTGTCTGGCATTTTGACAGGAATTGTATTAAATTTGTTTATTTGTTTGAGGAATACCACCAGAATATGATAATAAATTGAATAAATGGTTGATATAATCATATTTATTCTGCATTTCCTTGTTTTCCTTTGACTATATTATGTAGTTTTAAGTTTATGTGGTATACTTCTTTTATTAAATTTATTTCTATTTTATTTTTATATTGTAAATGAAATTGTTTCACTATTTTTATTTTCAGATAGTTTATTCTAAAGTATAAAATTGCAAGTCATTTTGGTATTTTGAAGCAATCTTGCCTTACTGAGATATATGCATCTTGATCATGATATATGTAATCCTTTTTTTTATGTTGCTGAATTCAGGTTGCTAGTTTAGTAGAGGAATTCTATGTTTGGGTTCATAAGAGATATTATGATTGTGTGTGTATGTGTGTGACTTATCTGGCTTGGCTATAAGGGTAACATTGTTCTCATTAAATGATTTAGTGTATCTATTTCAAACTTTGTATTTCAGAACAGTTTCTGAAAGTTTGATGCTAATTTTTCTTTAAATAAATCTTGTTAAAATAACATAACTGTTTCTAAATTCTTCTGCCTAGCTTTTCTATCCATTATTTAAAATGGAATTTGAAATCTTTGGAGATTACTTTTGAACTGTTACCTTTTCTTCATTTATGTTTTTGCTTGTATGTTAGGGCAATGTTTTAGATACACATACGATTATCATTGTGATATCCACTTAAGGGATTTACACTGTATTAGTATTAAATTTCCTTTTTGTGTCTAGTTATAATTTTTCTTTTAAATTATACTTTGTTTAATAATAGTAAAGCAGTTTTAGCACTTTTTATAGTGTTCTATTTTCTTCCTTTTACTTACAAGTAATGTGGCAATTCTAGAAATTAGATTCCACTCTTCAAGAATTAAAACTATTGTTGACTTTTGTAGCTTAGTTTGCATCATTGCTAATTTTTGTTTTGTGATATTTTCAACAAGATCTATATTCCTTGTCTTGTATAGACAGTGTGGTATCTTTTTTTTTTAACTTCAGCATAAATTAACGTTCGGTTGAATGCTTTGAATCCATTGTCATATTGCTGCTGCAAGCAGACGCATCGAAAGACTCCCAGGATTTGAAGGCAGTGAACAGCATCCCTTCTCACCCAGTGGTCCTGGTCTGCTTGCTCCCAATAACAAACAAAATCAGGCCCTGCCTTCTGGTAGTCTGTGGTTTTTATATGACAAGTTTTTGTGCAGCGCAGGTCCCCTGACTTTGGGTAACATATGGATCGAAGGGGAAACACAAACATAGGTCCAAGATGTCAGCATGGATGAAGAACCTGGAAACGAATTGCGAGCATCCACAGAGCAAGTGAAGAAGCCATATTATGTGGTGCAGGCTGGAAAAGTAAAAGAGTCAATGGGGATTTTCCACTTCAATATTCTTAGTAGAAGAGATGTGTGTCTGTGCTGGAATTTGCTGTCAGTGCTCTGACAACTAGTTTACAAGTAGTTTATAGACTCCCTTAGCTTTTCCCTTTCCCTTGGTCAGAATTTCAAGGTTAGAGCAGAGAACTCTTTCAGTCTTTCTTTGACATAAACAAACCTGCGCTTGGGCACTGTCTTCTTCGCTTTCAAGATTGTGTTCCATCTTTTCATTTCTGATTTTGACCAGCCTATTCTTAGTCCCAGTTATCATTATTAACGAAGACAGTACGATTTTGAAACAATTACCACTGATTGTTCAAACACATTCCTATAGGCATGCATGTTTTGCTATTTTCAAGATTCTCTTTGTTTTTATCTTTGTCTGAATTACTAGGACATGACTGGGTATGGACCTCTCAGGTCAAGCCCTGAATCAAATGAAGTAAATATCTTAAAAATTGAATTTTGGGGGAAATAATTCAAATGGTAAGAGATTGAACTTTATAGGGAGTTCCATACCAGTTCATTTCCCTCCAGTGCCTGTCATGGGGCTTGTTTTTGTATCTGCTGTCAGCCAGGCTATTTTTTCAAGACCACTCTATAATTAACTGAATAGTGCCCTGGTACTTGTTAATTGTCACAGTTATGAAGGTTGATTTTAACTTTCTTTTTTTAGATTTTGATACCAGGGATCAAACTCATGACCTCTGGTTTTCTAAGCAGGTGCTTGTGCCACTGACCTAAACCCCTGGCAATTTTGACTTTCTTTCCAGTATTATTTTCTTCTATAAAGAATCAGTTGTCCAGAGATTTTAACATTCTGTTCCTGACCTTCTTCTTCTCCATACGTATTTTCAGCCTACAGCTCTGATGGTCACCTCAATATTCATAACACAGTTTCTTAGGTAAGGAAATATCCAAAGATAAAGAAATGTAAGCAAAATACATCACACAGTCCTTGCTTACTAATTCAAAGGGAAATGTACTAAAACTGTGACTCTCACAGAAAGCTCTTACATTTCTTTCATTCTGGAATTAAATATATGACACATATTGTGAAAACAAAAGAAGCAACATACTCTTTAGTGTGAATTGTACCTTAAATTTCTTTATAGACCTGGAACTTGTTCAGAACATTTCTTCACAGTTTTATTGCCATTTTCCTCAATAAAAGAATAATGTATTCTCTGTGGTGAGCAAATGCTATAGCTCAATTCTTATGTATAAACCAATACTCAACAGTTTGGATTATCCAGTTTCTTTATATAGCTACCAAATTACAGAACTTCCAGATGCTCTTGCTTATAATCATGTCTGTACCTGAACATTATCTGCTTTACTTTTATGTGGAAAAAACAGGGTATGTGTTCTCTGTAAATATAAACTGTTACAATGCCTCGTAATGGAGATGTACTGCTGTGTATGTCTTTCTTAACGTGTTTTATTTTTTTCTTGCACAAAACAAAGACAAGAAATCCTACATGGCTTATCGAGGAAGATATACAAATGTATTTTCTTGAATATATGTGATCTTAATTATGAAGCAGGGAATAGTAAACCAAAGATATTATGATAAGTGTGTTTACTAATCAGTTAGTCATTTTGAGGTAAATAAATGGCTACTGCAATCCCTTCCTGTGCTCCTCGTTTTCACTTTCAGTGTTTACCCAGTCATTTACTTTCTGTGTAAACTTCATTCATTATATCATACCTACTAGTTATTGGTTGCAGACTTTTTAAAAGAAAAGTAGCCATTTTTATTTGCCTAGTTTCCATCATATTGGTTGCATGAGAAAACAAACGTAAAAGAAGAAAACTATAATACAATGTAATATTGCAGTATTATATTCATATCCTTGGGAATAGAAAAGTCTTTGTTTCATCTAAATTTTTAGCATTTGAGAAAGATTAAAGTATGTGGCTCAATTTAATATAATTATATTTGTGATGGGTAAAACTGATCCCACTTCAATATTTATTTTGAAAACTATTTAATAAGCATCACCTTAAAGTAATTTAATAAATAATTCTTTAAAATGCAATTGAATTCTTTTTTTTTTTCTTCACTTTACTTATGACAGGTAAACCTTTTCATCTCTGGACAAGTATTTAGTCATACCAAATACTCAGTTAAAGCAGCCTCTGACTCAAAATGGACCAGTGATGATGCTTTTCACTCACAACCAGAAAAACACAGGGTTATGGAACTCAGCATCAATGAACTGTGATGATACCAGTTTATTGTCATACACTCCAGCATGCTCCTTTTGTTTGCTGTCTTTCCACCTCCTACCATGGTAACAGTTATGCAGATCATCTTCACATAACTGTGAAATCCCATTGTATTCTGATATCAATTCTGATTAGTTAAGGAGATGATTTTTGTAATCATTCTTTGGAGTGCAGGGCATGCAAGTGTGAAAGCTTGGAAAGTGGAGCAAAATTTAGGTTTGGTGAAGCAAATTAAAATGTCAAAATGTATTTCTTGGCAGTAGACTATTTTTTTTCCAACAAAACAAGACTATTTTTAAAAAGAGCATCTCAGAGGGTCAGAGAAACAAGTGTCTGTTAGCTGGCAAACAGAGACGTGGATATAAAATAAAAAGACCATTTAATGTTTCCTTTCAAAATGTATATATTAAATAAAAGTTTCTAGAACTCTTTTTGTTCCATCCTTGGGTAGTATCAGATATCAGTTTGTAGAACAGCGAATTCAGTTGCAGATTCAGCTCATTTGTATGCAACAATGTATACCTCATAGGCTGAGAAATAATCTAATACTCTGCTGATTTAGAAATATTCTCAGGAATCTCATTCTATTCTTTAGATAAGTGATGTAAAAATTTTTCTTAAAATTTTCCAAGCTTTTCCATGTTATCCAATTTATTTTTATCTTGATAATTATAATAGTTTTTAATACTAAATGTTGTAAAAATTTTAATATTTTTAGCTACATTTCTAATGTGAAAATTGTATTTTAGCTCATTTCTTAGGCTGATAGAGATGTAGCATTTCAATATTTGCCAACAGTTATAAAATGTTATCACTAATTTTACTATTTTAATCACATTTTAAAAATATGAAGGATATTCAGTGGTTCTGTTTAATACTATTTGATGTATTTGACGGATGGGTACTAATTTTTATTCTGCTTGTATAAAACTTTTATTTGGTTTGTTACCATTTTCTTTGGATCTCTTTTAAATGGTTCTAAGTTTCTATTGTCAGATTTATTCCTAAAAGTCTCTTAATTTTCATGATACTATGAATATAAATTATTTTTACCTTTTTATATTTATTCATACACTAAATTTTTACTGTTGTTGGTTAAAATAGTTTTATTAATTGCTATCTATCTATATCTATATCTATATCTATATCTATATCTATATCTATATCTATATCTATATCTATATTATCTATATCTATATCATCTATATCTATCTATATATATTTAGAGCTATTGCCTGGATATTAACGTGCCTCTAACATTTATATGTTGTCAGCATTCCCTCTAAGGCGAGTGCATTAGTAGATGAAGCTCGTGTGTGATGGTTAGATTGAGAGGGCAGAAGGTTCCTAGCGTGCTTGTGCCCTGACAAATGGGTCCAGTGAGCTTATTTGTCTCTTCCACCTCGTGAGGACACAGTGAGTAGACGCTTTCCAAGAATCAGAAATTGTGGCCTTACAGGACACGAAATCTGTTGGTGATCATCCTTGACTTCTGACTTTGAGCACTCTAAGAAGTAAGTTTCTGTTTTTTAGAAGCTACTTTATGGTAAGTTGTTATAGCAACTCAGGCTAAGACACTTTGGTAAGTTAATGAACATTTTTATGATGTTTCATAATCTGCCCATTACTCACTTAGAACTGCCTTATAATAAATAACTTTCTTCAATAAATGTAATAAATACTCACCTCTTTTTCAGTTTTATTGAATTGGGTAGGGCTATGTATTAGTCAACTGTCCCGTTGTTGAACAACTAACCTGCGGCATAAAGGAAGAGATGGTTCCTTGGCTCACTTTCTCAAAGACTGTAGTCTAAGGTCAGCCTGCTCCAGCGCAGAAGCGTCACAGGGGTTGAAAGGGAGGGCCCAGAAAAGCCGCTGCTCCTAGGAAGAGCCAGGGAAGAGAGCAGAGAGGGAGGGGCAGCGCGCTGAGGTGGCCCAGAGCTGGGGCCCTGTCGCCATCTGCCATTCCAGTGGAGGCGAAGCCAATCAGGTTGCCACTGCCAGACTTCTGGAAGCACAAAGCAGGACGTAGCCCAAATGAGAGGGGCTTTTTCCTCTGCCTAGTCCCTGTAAGGTGTACTGTTCGAGATGGGTATTGACAGGCCAGTATTTAGATGAGAGAATTCATTTTCTGTGATTGTTTTTCAGTATTTTCATAACTGATTTCACCATATTTTGAGATAATTAGACGAATCTTTTCCTTGGGCTGCTGTTACGGTAAAGCCGGCAAGCTTTTCTAACATTGGGCCATTCTTATCCAATCCTATAGCATAGTGACAATTAAAGATCCCTAGAATCAAATTTCTGAGATTTAAAAATCATGTTAGTTTATTACCTACCTTGAGTAAGTTCTCTGTGATTCCAGCTCCTCACAGATTGATTGATAATGATAACACATATTTTTGAAAAGTGACTGAATTAATATATTTGGATAGTATTTAGCGTAATAGCTAGAAAAAGTATAGATTGTGTAAAATACAGTGTTTCAAAAATTTAAAATCAATTAAGATGTGTTACATACATGTACTAATTACCTAAGATAGATGTAATCGTATGTACTGCAAACGTGTGCTAATGAAAATGTGTATATAGTATGCACAAATGTGTATTTACCAGAAAGGAAGAAATGTACATAGTAGAATTATCTGGAGTATGGAAGCTCTTGTACATTATTTTAAGCTGTTATTGCTAAGATAATGTTATTTGATCTTAATGAGTTTTATATAGACTGCTGTATTTGAGTAGAAACTTTTTATCTGGGTTTAGAAGCATGATTGTTTAGCAATCCTATTTAAACAATTCCTCTACATACTATGCATATCAAGTCTATACTAGCTTCATAAAATAAGCTGTGAGTTTTCATTCTTTTCTATTCTCTACAGCAATTTATGTGAGATAAGATGTTCTGTTGTTTGATAAATTAGAATTTTCCCTAAAAATATTTGATGAAATTGACATTCATTTTGTTTAAAAAGAAAACTTCCACCTAGAAATAGTAAAAAATGTGCTACCTTTATAAATTATATCTATAAACATTTTATAGTGATACAATATTGGGAAATGTTAGATTTCTCTCCAAGATCAAAAATGAGACATCTATGCCAGGTAATGTCATAACTAACATCAATTTGCTAGAGGTATTAGCTTATGTCTTAGGTGGAAAAAAATGTGAAGCATATATTTTTATTTGCAGTGTTTCCCCCATAGATTAAAATTCAGCTTCTCATAGGGTGAGCTGGTTTGAAAGTGTGCTACTTATTAGCTTTCATTGCTTCTCTGTAGCAGTGGGCCATCCTTTGTTTTATGGTCCTGCAACTTCTAAATAAAACATGCATGACTTTTTTCCTTAGGATCCACATTTAGTGTTGTAGAACACATATTGTTAGGAGGGAATTTCAGGATTAATGTGTTCTGAGGCAGGGTGGCAACTAGATGCCCTTTGCAGAGGGCTGTGTAGCAGGAAAAACTCCTCACACTGCCTACCACCACACTTGTGCCGAGTTGGTGTGCAATATAGGTGGAGGAGAAACATTGGTTTATGACTGTATCAGAGATAGAACAGCACTGGTAATTGAAGTGAATGTACATTTGGATATTTTCTTTTTCCATGTCACTGATACAATAAAGGAACAAAATGAGAACAAGCATATTCTAACTAACACTACCAAATAAGGTGCACTGTTAATTGCAGAAAGATACAAAGAGCGTTTTAGATACTTCAGCTCCTAAGGTTGAAGGGAAAATTGTGCTTAAAATTCATGCCTAAATCTTGAATAAAAAAATATTGTGTAATGACCAAATGAGTTCTCAGTTAAAGCACAAAAGAGGCATGACACATCATGAAATTGGCTATGTTTCAAAAGAAAATATATACTTTTTTTAAATAAATGGCACATACATTGCACATTGTCATCCCCAAATCATTCACAAAGAGCACAAGATGTCTGCATTCAATTATCCAAACAGTACCTGCAAAAATCTCTCTCTTCAATGAACTCAGAGAAAGTTCAGCTTCTCATAGCATGAGCTTTTCAATAGTGCAAGATCCCACTTATTGATTGTAATAGTTCCTGTGCAATCGAGGTTGTGTTCATAAAGTTGTTGCCTAAACAAATGTCTATAAGAGTTTTATCTAATCTAGAACCAGACCCAAGCCTCTCCCTATGAGTCAGCACCATTTGTGGACTGGGAGGAGAGAGAAAAAGGACACACAAGGAAGCAAGCCCAGTCTGGGAACCAGTGCCACACACAGGCCACCACTGGATGGGGAACAGTCAGACCCCATCCCCTTCTGGCACGTGGGCTGGCAAACAAGAAGTACCAGTCATCCCCACCCCCATAAACA
>PVJX010044234.1:0-13363 GCA_004027295.1 Dolichotis patagonum
CACAAAACCATAGAAAATGTATACACAGTGTTATAGCCATAAAACAAATATACAATGCCTATAGCCAAAAAAATTGAACAAGCAAAAGAATACACAGACATACACACACACACACAAACACACTCACACAGACAGACAGACACACACACACACACACCAAAAAATTCCCCTCACAAAGCAACCATAGAAAGGCTCTGTTTTCAGGAGCCTCAGGAGTTCTCAGAATGTGGATTTACCAATGTTCTTCACTCTGACAAACAGCAAACAGCAAACTCAGCTTCCCCATCTGTGATGCTGCCACAAGATCTGGTATTTGATACACTCAGTTCACCTGTCTCAGCTTCACATGCTTCCTCATTTTCATTTGTGTCTCAGTTCCACTCAGGGTTTTGCTGGACAGCAAATTCAGTGGTGCCCTGTGATCAAGCAGGAGAACTCACATATTTAGCAGGAGAACTCACTTATGTATCCCAGATTCACTTGAACTCATGATGATTCTCTTAACACAGCCTCCTGAATGCTGAGTTTACAAGCCCGGGTTGCCATACCTTTTTTGAATTTCAGTTATACATGGGCTATTTCATAGTTTCTATGGGTCAGCAGCAAATAGCCTCCATGGGCAGTGAATTGAAATGTTTTTTTTTTTTTCTACTCTTGGAGATTCCATGTCCCAGATGCTCAGTTTCACATAAGGTCTGTTTCCACCCTGTGTATTCAGTGATGAAATAGGCAGAAAAGACCCCTTCACATAGAATTCAATGTCTACCGTGGATGGGCAGGAGCGAGTGCACATAGGCCCAGAACTCACTAGAGTTTAGCACAATGGTGGGAGAGAAACTCCTCTGACAATTCTCCTATGTCCTTTTTCTACATTTTCCCCCACTGGTCTCAGTTCCTTGCAGCAACCTTTTGTGATTCTTGCTGTCTTACAGATCACTCAGTGTCTGGTTCCACATTCCTGACCAGGTCAGTGCACTTTGTTCCAGTCTGTCCTTAGGACTGAGTGGTCCTCATTGAGCCACTGCCCTATGAATAACTTTCCTCCTTCCTCCAGGATTCTTTTTTCAAATAGAAAAGTAAACATCACCAACCACCACAACAGCAAAAACAACAGTTTCAAAACAGGCTAGTAGGAGAGTAACAATAATGAACACATTGCATATTGTTACACTCACAGTAGTTGTTCAAAGTACAAAATACAAGCATGAAACACTGAAAAAATTCTACACAAAACTTTCCCCTCAATAAACCAAAAGAAACTGGCTCTATAACTAGCTTGATTCTCTTGGGTTTGTATATATTTTTACTTCCTTCCTTTCACCTTTCTCCCATCAGTTTTCTTTTGGTATTGAAGAGTTTCTTCCCTATTCACAATATATGTTGTACTATTTGTATATTGTGTACTCTTTCTGATTTTCACTCTACTGAGGCTATGATGTTTACACATGTGAATCAGGTTTATTTTACTTACAACTGTTGCCTCCATTTACCTATAAAAGTGTCAAGTTTATCTTTTTGGCTGAGTAATAATCATATATCTATATCTATATCTATATCTATATCTATATCTATATCTATATCTATATCTATATCTATATCTATATAGATATATCTATATATAGATATATATAGGTATATCTATAGATATATAGATATATATATAGATATCTATATATCTATATATCTATATATCTATATATCTATATCTATATCTATATATCTATATCTATATCTATATCTATATCTATATCTATATCTATATCTATATCTATATATAGTGTAGTTCAATTGTTTTAATTCTCCTGGGAAGATACTCAGAAGAAGAACAGCTGAGTCAAATGGGACCTCCAATCTTAGTTTATTGAGAAATTTCTACACTGATTCCCAGAGCGGTTGCATTGGTCTAAACTACCACCAAATTGGAGAATAGTTCCTTTTTCCAAACAGCCCCACCAACATTTGTTATTATTTTCTTGATGGTGGCCTTTCTTTCTGGAGTGAGCTGTAATCTCATAGTGGTTTTAATTTGCATCTCTTCAATGACCAATCATGTTGAACATTTTTTCATATGTTTATTCACCATTTGTATTCCTTCATCTTAGAAGTGTGCATTCTTCACAGATACCCAATTTTTGATTGGGTCTTTGAATTTAGGAGGCCTGATTTTTTCAATTCTTTATATGCTCTTGATATTGGTCCTTTGAGGGCCAGCTGGTTATAATTTTTTTTTCATTGCAGATTGTCTTTTCACTTTACTGGTTACTTCTTTTGTTATGTAAAGCTTTTTGACAAGGCAAGATCTCATTTATTGTATTTCCCATGTGTTCTGGATTTTCTTGATGTAATTTCTCCCTATGCTTATGTCTTCAAGATATCTCCCTATTTTCTCTTCCAGTATATTTAGTGTTATGTTTTAATATTTAGATCTTTGATTCATTTTTACTTCATTTTAGTGCATGGTGAAAAAATCTGTCTAGTTTTAGTCTTTGGTATGTGGAAAGTCAGTTTTTCCGGCACCATTCCTTCCAGGTTTCATATCATCTAAATATTCTTTTGACCTTTAAAGTATTTATATTCTGGGTCTGTCATATAAGATAAAATGTGTGCTATTGTACTGAACCTTCTGTGTCTGCTTTATTTCACTTTCCATTATGGTCTCAACTTTTATGCACTTTTCTAAAAATGAATCAAATTTACCTTTTATAGCACTCCATTACATCTAGATTAATGTAATTTAAGTGAATAGCTTTGTACAGTTAAATAAATTCACCTGTTTTTGCTACTAATGTATGGAACTATTTCATCTTATAAAGCTCAGACTCTTTTGTACATATTAAAGAATGTTTTCATTGTATATTTGCCATGGCCCCTGCCATTTTTTGTAAATATTTTCTGTTTATTTCTACATATTTGCAGTTCCTGTGGTTTACAGTCATCTTTGGGAATTGTTACATATACGTAGCACATCATCTTTCTCTTTTTAATCCCCTTTCCATTCTCTCCTTCTCCCTCCCTTATTCTTCAATTCCTCCATCTCATTTTTATTCTTGTTGATATTATTAGTCATAGCTAGTGTTCCACATATAGTAGATACAGTAATTGATATTTTTAAGTTCTTGAACATGGCTTATGTTTATTCTACTTATTTCCCCTTTCCTTCTTCACTTCTCACTCTTTCTTCCTTTGGACTGAATCCATACTGCAAGAGATCCATCTCCTGGCCCACTTCTGTCCATCCTTCTTACTACCTTTGCTTGTACTTCACAACAATTCAGTGAGAAATACCATATGATATTTAAGCATGTGTGTCTGGTTCATTTCACCACATGTGTTTTCAAGGTGCATCCATTTTCCTACAACTGTCTCAAATCTGTTATACTTTTTATAGCAGGACAGTTTACCATTATATGCAGATACTACCTTTTCCTTATACAACAATCTGTTGTTCGGTATACAGTCTACTTCCCAGATTAAGCTTTTACAAATTGTGTTGCTGTAAACATTGATATGTGTGTATTGCTGTAGAATAATGCCCTAAGCTTTGTGGGGAAGTTATTTACCATGAGAATGGTTGGGTCCTACGCAATTTCTAATTTCCTTTCTTTGAGAAATTTCCATACTCATTTCTGTAATGTTTGTACTAGTTTACATTTCTAACAGTGAAGGAGGATTCCTTTTTCATCACAACTGTAGGGAGCGGCATGATAGCCTCACTGCTGCTGTCCCATCCCTCCCTCCTTTGGGCATTTAGTGCATCTGCCTACATTGCCCATGATCCTCTCTGCCTGGCTGGACATGACTGCGACCTATCTGGTCTCTTCACAACATCTCTGCCTGATGACATACTCCCTCCCACCGTCCCCCATAGTTACTCCTGCCAGAAAGTTGAGCCCCCCAACTGTTGCTTAGATACTCCCGCCAAAAGGGTTAATACCACCCATAGCTGCCTAGTTACCCAACTACGTCATATAATCTTACTCCCTCATTTCTGCCCTCTATATAAGCCATGTTCACTTCCTCAATAAACGAGACTTGATTGGAATTGCGCGACTTGTCTCTGTCTCTCTTTCCTCTTGTCCTGTTCTCATCCCATCCCCGTTCCCCTTCCAGGTTAGACCCACAGACTGATCTGCGAGCCGGATCAACAACTGTACTAGCATATGTTGTTTTATTTCTTAATGATCACTATTCTTTCTGGAATAAGACATAAATTTAGCATTTTATTAATTTGTATTTCTCTGATGGCTAGAGATGTTGTGCATTTTTCCATATGCTTGTTAACCATCTGTATTTCTTTCTCTGTGAAGTTGCTGTTCATTTTTCTTGTCCATTTCTTGACTAGATTTTTAATTTTGCTGAGTTTAAACCTTTTGAATTCTTTTATATTCTAGATATTCCTTATCTGTCTGAAGAACAGCACAATTTTTCCCATTGTGTTTTCTCTTCACTCTACAGTTTTGTTTTGTTTTGTTTTTTTGCTACAGAGAATCTTTGTAGTCTGGTTCAATCCAATTAGTTGGTTCTTACTGTGATTTCCTGTGCTTGTGACCTACTCAGAAGAACACAGACTCAGAGTTTTGTAAATTTTTAAGCAATAGTGTTTTATACACTTTGGTCTCACCTGAAAAACAATTCCGATGTCACTTCATACTTTTTCTTTGAAGGTACTAAGGTCTACATTGAGCTACATTCTTAGCCCTCTTTTACTTTTTACTTCAGACAGATGTTCCTTGTGTTTTCTACCTTGTGTTTGAAGTTACAGTCCTCCTGCCTCAATAATGTTGTGATAATGTTGTGATTATAGGAGCTGGCACTTCATCTATTTTACTACTCAAAACTTTCATTGAGTACCTTAAAATGTTGGTCCTTGGCATTACAATTTGAAGTTAGAAGTCTGATAGAATAGTCAATATATTTGACTTTTTGTTTTCTCTTTGTTTTTAGAAGTGCACAGAAAGTTATATTTTTCTACAATGGTACATAATTTATTACAGGAAACTCATTATGTTGTATTTTATTTTTTGTTTGAATTTTCTTTAAGTCTGCAAAGAAAGCAGAATTAGAAAAAATCAACAGAGTTAAAAACAGAAGAGGAAGAGTTGACACATTAAGTTTCAACAAGATTCTTCTAGTGAAAACAAGGTAACAATATTGATTGTGTTCTTGAATTATTATTATAGTATATCATAATAATTATATTGTTATTTCTTTGTTCAATTTGTTACACACCAAAGGTCAGTTATTGCATACTTATGGAAAGATTAGTTTCTTACATATCTAAACACCTGAAAATTTTATAATATGGGGTGCATAAAATTTAAATTTTAATATTAAAATTGGATACATATAAGTATTAACATAGTATTAATTTTCCTTTACCTTGGCCTTTATTGGAAATTTCAAGCCATTTTAATTCATTGTTTTCTATGGACAAGGCCATAGAAATTGTATAAGGTCTCATATTTTAGGATTACATAAAGCAGTTTATCTTGAGTAATGAGTTATTTGTGAGTACATTTCTTCTGGCAATGAGATTAGCCAATTTGAGTGTCTTGTTAGGTGTGTTCATTTAAAGCTAAAGTTGCTGTAATAGATTTGATACTGTTAACTGTATTCTGTCTTGTAGGATGGATTCAAGTTTTTAAATGACCTTTTAAACATTTTAAGTTGCATTGGTTAGTGTCCTGAATTATACTCAGAAACAGAATCAGCAGACCAATTAAATATGAACTCTCATTTCCCTTCTATTCCCCTCTCCCAGTTAACCTTTAAATAAAATTTTGTCTGCCTCTTTTTAAGTGCCTCCAAAATGTGGAGTCCTGTGTGTGTGTGTGTCTGTGTGTGTCTGTGTGTGTGTATCTGTGTGTGTGTGTGTGTGTGAGTGTGGTTTATTTCATTGATTTCATGATTTCTAGGTTCATCTATCTTACAGCATGTATCCAAATTTCATTCCTTTTTACTCTGGATAATTCTTGGTATTTGTATACCACATTTTATTTTCAGTTATTCATCTGTTGATAGAAATATGAGTTGTTTCCGTTGGTTGGCTATGTTGAATAATGATACCTTGAGCATGACTGTAGAGTACCTGATAAAGTACTAGCTTTTCAAACATTTTAGCATATATAGAATAGCATAAGTGATTCGCCATATAACCCTTTGCCTAAATTGTAAGGAAACTTACAAAACCTTCTATTGTTTACCTCCAATGATTAAAATTCCATAGAGCAATTCTGAAGAAGAAAAAGAAGAGGAAGAGGAGGGGGAGTAGAAAGAGGAAGATGAAAATGATAATTCTGAGTCTTCAGAAAAGGGCAGAAAGAAAATTCATAAGATTCTTGAAGGTGATAATTTAGAAGAGAAAGGGCTGGGGATTGAGCTCAGTGGCTTAAGCGCCTGCCTGGCAAGTGCGAGGTTGTAAGTTTGATCCCCAGTACCAAAATAATAATAATAATAATAATAATATTAATAATAATTTAGAACAGAAATACAAAATGCTTTTAAGAGGAGGAGACACACAAGCTAATTGCTGAGAGAGAGCATGAGCAAGAGAGATTGAGAGAAGTAAGCAGTTTATTTCTGCGTGATATATGACTCTCATAGATTCATGTCATAGATAGATCATATATGAAGAGTAGAATACTGTAGTCAACTACAGATTTCTATATAAAATTGATTTTTCACACTGGAAGTATTTTATGGAATGTACAAATCACTTTTTAGTCTATATAAGTAGTATAGTTACTTATGTGGAAAAATTTGATATTCTTTTTTTGTTTTTATTTATACCAAACCTTGTTGCGGGCCTCAAAAGATTGTGGGATTATTCATCTGCTATAATCACTATGGCAGTTCCCGTAGTAAATCTGTCCTCTACCTGTCTACATACATCTAAGTCCTATTAGCCTTTTATTAATTTTTTTAATTTTTTTATTTTATTTACAGAAAAAAAGCAAAACAGAAAAGGGTAGAAATAATATGTAATGTCAAAAAATATATACACTCTGAAATCACTAGTTATTATGCTACATATTATCCTCTTAGATACAGATGTTCAAATTATAAAATTAAAGCATACAAAGTGGCAATTAAAACAGTGAGACTGCAAACAGCTCTGTTCAATGATTCAACAAAAACTTATTAATATGGTTACCAATCTTAAATACTTAAAAATACCTGCAGTTATATTCTTTAGAGCACTTTTTTCCTCTCTTTTTTAAGAATAACAATTACACATTTTGGGTTTTATTTCTCCTGCAGTTCTTATTACTTTTTACACTAGAGATACACTATGATATTTATAAATAGAATTTTTATTTGTTTCAATTAAGAAGATAGCCTCAGGTTGTCTCCATTTACCTGTGAAGGCCTCAAGACCATATTGTTTATAGCAGAGAAATATTCCATTGCATAAAAATACAATATGTTTTGCATCCATTCTCGCAGTTGATGGGCATCTTGGTTGTTTCCAAGATTTAGCCATTACAAATCGGGCTGCTATAAACATGCATGCACATATATCACTGTGATATGACATTTTCAGGTTTTCTGGGAAAATAGCCAGGAGGGGAATAGTTGGGTTGAATGGAGCTTCCAGTTCTAGTCTTCTGACAATTCTCCATATTGTTTTCCAAAGTGGTTGCACCAGTATACACTCTCATCAACAGTGAAGCAGGGCCGGGGATTTAGCTCAGTGGCTTAAGCACCTGCATGGCAAGGCAAATGTGAGGTCGTGAGTTCGATCCCCGGTACCCCACCCAAAAAAAAGAAACAGTGAAGCAGTGTTCCTTTTTACCCACATCCTCGCCAAAGTTTTTTATCAGTTGCTTTCTTGATGGCAGCTATTTTTTCCAGAGTGAGATGAAATCCCAATTCTGTTTTAATTTCCATTTCTCGAATGACCAGTGATGGTGAACATTTCTTCATGTATTTATTGGCCATTTGTATATCTTCATCTGAGAGCTGTGTGTTCATCTCAGCTACCCATTTTTGGAGAGGAGCTTTGAATTTGGAAGCTTGATGTTTTTCAATTGTTTATAGTTCTTGATATAAGTCCTTTGTCTGAGGAGTTGCTGGCTAAAACACATTCCCTTTCTGTGGGTTTTCTTTTCACTCTGTTGGTGATTTCTTTTCAAGTGCAGAAGGTTTTCAATAATATGAGATCCCAGTTGATGATTCTCTGAAATGTTTCCCATGCAGTTTTCATTTTGTCCATGAATTCTCTGCCTACCTCTATGTCTCCAAGTCATTGAACTATCTCCTCTTCCAGTAGATTTAGTGTGTTTTAATATTTAGGTCTTTGATCAATTTGGACTTAATTTTTGTGCATGGTGATAGGTATGGTTCTAGTTACAGTCTTCTGCATGTGGAGAGACAATTTTTCCAACATCATTTATTAAAGAGGCTCTCTTTCTTCCAGTGAACATGTTAAGCAATTTTGGCAAATATCATGTGGATGAGTGGCTTTGTAGTTGTGCTTGCATTTTCTAATCTGTTCCATTGAGCCTCTGCAGTACTTCTTTGCCCGTACCATGCTGATTTTATCACTGTGGCTTTGTAGTATACTTTCAAGTCAGGAATTGAGATGCCTCCTACCTAGCCTTTATTGTCCAGAATTTCCTTTGCTATTCTAGAGTTCTTCTATTTCCAAATGAATTATAGGAGTGTTTTCTCTAAATCTGTGAGGTATATTAATGGTTATTTTTGGTTTTTTTTTAATATTTATTTATTTAAAAAAGAGGAAAGTCAGAAAATGAGATCAAAAAGCAAAAGGTATAAAAAACAACAACAGATCCCAGGACTGGTAGGTGAGAGCTGGGGCTCTTCAGGAGAGCTAGGCCCACCGTTGGCCCTCAGGGAACATTGCTGGAAGGCAGTTGGGAGGCACATTGATGGAACACGCAGCTGAGAGGCAGGGCTGCTGAGGAGAGCTAGGCCAACCTTTTTCCCTCAGTGAATAGTGCAGAGACCAGTGGGAGCTGCCTGGGACCACATCTGCAGGACCCACCCTTTCGCTGGGAACATTAGACTACAGGGGACTACCATGCTAACTCAATGAGAGGCCCAGGAATCCCTCACCAAACAGAAGTCCCCATGAGTCTTCAGTCAGTGTGGGAAGTTAGCCCCATAAAATAGTGGTCTACAGTGTGTAAATAGGGATGGAATGCAAACTCCCTCCAAGTGTAAGATCTTCGTTAACCAGGCAACGGTGTGGGTAAACGCCTCCCCAACACAGAGACTATCAGACCAGTTTGGGAGTGTTCAAATATTGTCCCACCCCAATTTAGAGGAAATTAAAAGAACATAAGAGACCCCCAGTGACACAGTAGGGCCTCAGATGACACAAACTTAGGCAGGGAGACCTGGTGACCAGCCACAACCTGAAGATATAAGAAAAGCATGAAATAAGTGCTGCCTTACATCAATATTTCTTTGCTAGTTAGCCCAGAAAAAATATAGGAATCATCCAACAGGCACAGAAGGATGAATTCAGGAGACTAGATTTCCTCTTCATGTTGGTACCCAGCAATTTGACAGACATCAAACACAGAGTGTGAAACACACACTAGAGAAAGTTGTGACTGTTGGAATAGAAAGACCAGAAATTTACCCAATAGGTGAACATTAATAAACAAAATGGAATATATAAACCCAAACATATAGTCCATCAGTGGCAAGTGTAGGCCATAATGAAATAGAGGACCCTAAAATTCATATACCAGAAATCTCTGAAAAGATAGCCAATGAAGTAAAGAGACAAATCCAGGAGGCTACAGAGGATCTCAAATTAGAAATAATGTGTTATGTAAAGACAAAAGTTCCAAACTTAGTAAATGAGCTGCTCAACATAGCTAGAGAAGAAATAGATAAGTAACTACAGGAACATGGGAAATTGATTGCAATTTTGAATGAACAATGTAATAAACAAGCAGAATCTATGAAACAAATTGAAAGAGATATGCAAGAAACAAAAATTGTATTGACAGCCTGCAAAGCCCTTTAAATGAAGCTGAAGATACAATCTCAGACCTTGAGGATAGCATTGCAGATAGTGATCTTGAAAGGGTAGAAATTATAAAACACCAAAACAGCATGAAATGACAATCCAACAGCTATAAAATGATGCCAGGACAAACAACGTGAGAGTAATAGGCATCAGTGAGGAGGCAGGACACAATGCAAAGGATATAGCTAAGCTGTTCAAAGAAATAAAGCCAGAAAATTTCCCAAACATGGAGGAAAAATCAAATATACAAATAAGTGAGGCATATAGAATGCCACACAGCCATAACCAACATAAACCTACTCCCAGACATGTAATAATTAAGATTGCAGACATACAGAATAAAAACAGAATACTAAAAGCCATACGAGAAAGGACACAACTCACCTACCAAGGAAAGCCAATTAAAATCACAGTAGACTTCTCAGCACAATTCATCAGGGTAAGACCAGATTGGAGTGAAGTATTTAAGCCCTAAAAGAAAACAACTTTCAACCCAGACTGACCTATCCAGCAAAATGACCTTTCAAACTTAATGAAGAATTAAGATACTTCCATGACAAAGAACAACTGAAGACATTCATATCCACCAAACCAACTTTAGAAAGAGTGCTGAAGGACATCCTAGGTAGAGATAAAAATGACCACAGTCTCCAAAACAACAACAAAAAGAAATCACCAGGCTGGACAAGAAAGTAAACAAGGGAGAAAAGCAAGAAACTAACAACAGTAACACATCATAGCAAAGTCAAGCCAGTACCTATCAGTGATATCCATAAATGTAAATGGGATGAATTCACAGATCAAAAAACAGCTTGACAGAATGGATCAAGAAACAGCACATTACAATATGATGTATATAATAAATACATCTGACTCAAAAAGGAACTCATAGATTAAAAGTCAAAGGATGGAAAACAGTATTCCATGCAACAGGAACCCAGAAAAAAGCAGGGACAAATATTCTATTTGCAGACAATGTGAATTTCAAACCTAGCATGATTAAATGAGACAAAGAAGTTCACTACATAGTTCTAAGTGGAAAAAATCAAGTTGAAGAACTAACAATTACAAATATATATGCATAAAATTAAGGAACACCCAACTATATAAGACAGATACTAAAGGACATGAAAATCCAAATACACAAGAACACAATTACTACATTTCACATTAACAGCCCACTGTCACAAAGACATAGATCATCAAGACAAAAAAATCAGCAAAGAAATAATAAAATTGAATCATACTTTTGAGCAATTGGACTTAGTAGATGTTTACAGAGTTTTCCACACAACCACATGAGAATACACATTTTTCTCAGCTGGTCATGTGACATTCTCCAAAATAGACCATATATTATCCCATAAAACATTCTTAAGTTAATGCAAATATATTGAAATTATCTCAAGCAGACTATTTGACCATAGCACACGGAAACTGAAAATTATGCAAGACTGACATAAATACATGGAAATAAAATAACAACCTGAAGAACAACCAGTGGGATACAGAGGAAACTAAAGAAGAAATATGCAATACCAACAATTCAATGAAAATGCAGACACAATCTATTGTAATCTGTGGGATGCAATGAATGCAGTCTTAAGAGGGAAATATATGGCAATAAATTGTCATATCAAGAAAACAAAATGTGCACAAAAAAAATCTAATGCTTCATCTGAAGCTACTAGAAAAAGAAGAGCCAGTTAAATCTAAAGCTCAAAGAAGAGTAGAAATTGTAAAGATTAGAGCACAAATCAATGCAATTGAAACTAAAAAAAAATACAAAGAATTAATGTATCAAAAAGCTAGTCTTTTGAGAGAATAAACAAAATTGACAAACCTCTAGCTAACCTTATAAAGAAAAAGAAATAAAAAACACAAATTCATGCAATAAGGACCAAAAAAGCGTATATTACTACAGATGCCATGAAAATTCAAAAGATCATTAATACTCACTTTGAAAATCTCTAATCACATGGAGAGGAAAACCAGAGGAAATGCATAGATTTCTAGAAACATATGAACTACCAAAGCTCAACCAAGAAATTATAGCAATTTTGAATAACCCAATATCAGCTACTGAAATTGAAAACTTAATAAAAATTTACCAACATAGAAAAGCCCAGGTCTATTGGATTCACATCTGAATTCTGTGAGAAATTTAGAGAAGACTTGATGCCAATACTCCTTAAACACTTCAATGAAATTGTAAAAAAAAGCAATCCTCCCTATTTCATTCCTGGAGACAAGTATTACTCTGATACAAAAACCAGAGAAAGACCCAGCTGCCCATGGGACATTCTACAAAATAGACTATATATTATCCCATAAAACATCCTATAGAGAACTATAGGCCCATCTCACTAATGAACAGAGATGCAAAGATTCTCAATAAAATACTAGCAAATAGAATGCAGCAAATCATCAAGAAGATTATACATCATCACCAAGTGGGGTTCATTTCAGGAATGCAGGGATGGTTTAACATATGCAAATCAATAAATGTGACACACCACATCAACAGAGCGAAAAACAAAAACCACATGGTCATCTCAATAGATGCAAAAAAATCTTTCAATAAGGTCCAACCCATGTTCATGATAAAAACCCTTCAATAACTAAGGATACACAGTGTCTACCGCAACTTTATAAAGGCCATCTATGAAAAACCAACAGCCAATATTATACTAAATGGACAAAAAGTGAAAGGTTTCACTTTAAAATCAGGAACAAGACAAGGATGTCCACTATCACCACTCCTATTCAATATAGTTCTGGAAACACTAGCCAGTGCATTCAGACAAGAGAGAGAAATAAAAGGAATGTACATAGAAAAAGAAGAAGTTAAATTATCACTATTTGCAGATGATATGATAGTCTGTATAGAAGACCCACAAACTCCATTAAAAGATTATTGGAGGTAATAAACAAATTCAGCAGTGTAGCTGGCTACAATGTCAACGTGCAAAATCAATAGCATTCCTGTACCCAAACAAGAACCTCACCAAGAAAGAAATTATGGAAATATTTCATTTCACAATAACATCAAAAAAATGAAATACTTAGGAATAAACCTAACTAAAAATGTAAAATACCTATACACTGAAAATTATAATATGTTAAAAAAGGAGATTGAAGAAGATATTAGAAAATGTAAGATGTTCCGTGCTCTTTGATGGGAAGAACCAACATTGTGAAAATGGCCATACTCCCAAAACTGTTATACAGATTTAACTCAATCCCAATTAAATACCATTGACATACCTCAAAGATCTAGTGAAAACGCTGCTATAATTCATTTGGTACCAGAAGGATCCTAGAACAGCAAAGGC
This sequence comes from Dolichotis patagonum, assembly GCA_004027295.1. NCBI lineage: Eukaryota > Metazoa > Chordata > Mammalia > Rodentia > Caviidae > Dolichotis > Dolichotis patagonum. The sequence continues at coordinate 13,342 of PVJX010044234.1, forward strand.
AATTCTGTGCAATAAAGGCAAG
>PVJX010044235.1:0-13285 GCA_004027295.1 Dolichotis patagonum
AGTCACTGCAGCTCCATCACTTGAGTAACTTGGTGGAGGTAACTGCTGCCATCTCTGACAGATGGCTTCAAGCTGGGCAAGCAGGACATCAGTCATGTCAGCTTGCATGCTTTAGATGAAGTCAGTAATGTCCATACAATTATGTATTGGAATTGAGGTGTCATCATGAGGCAGGAGAGTCATTGGATTGAGGGCAGAGGTAGAAAAGAAGTCAATGACATCAGTATCCAGTAGAAAGACTTGATACTGGACAGTGCCAGAATTCAAAAGCCATAAGATACTGCAATAGTGTCTGCACAGCATGTGGGTTCACTATATGGAGTCTCTGACCAAAAGTCATTGGATTGAGGGCAGAGGTAGACAAGAACTCAATGAGATCAGTATCCAGTCGAAGGGCTTGATACTGGACAGTGCCAGCATTCAAAAGTCAAAAGACATTGCAATAGTGTCTCCACAGCATGTGGCACCACTATCTGGAGTCTCTTACCAAAAGTCAACTTAGGGCATTCCTTGGTGAGTATTAGTGTGGCTGCAATTGTCTGTAGCCAATTTGGACACCCTGAAGCCTTGGGGTTTAAGCAACAGGAAGGTTCAGCAATGCGCCTCTTCCAGGGTCCTCAGTACTCTGTTAGGGCCCCTTTTGCAATCCCATGACTGTTGGCTACATGCAATTTGAAAGGTTTGGCTAAGACAGGGAGGGCAATGGCCGGAGCATACATGAGATCCTGTTTAAATCTTTGAAAGCTTGTCCCTCTAACTCAGTCCACGTTAAACTTCCAGACGGATCCCCTACAGTAGAGGTATAGAGTAAATGAACTATTTCAGCAAAACCCAGGATCCACAACCTGCAGTAGCCCAAAACACCTAGAAATTCTCTAACTTGATGTTTATCTTTGGGAAAGCGATTGTTAAGATAGTCTCAATCCTTTTATCTGACAAAGTCTGTTTTCCTCCTTCTAATACATTCCCCAGATAAGTGAATTTGGGTTGCGAGAGCTGTAACATTCTGGTGGAGACTCCATAGCTCAGTTTGTCTAAGTCTGTCATAAGGCCTCTGTGGATTCCAGACAAGAGGACAAGTCTGCAGTGGCCAATAGAAAACATCTACATATTTAAGCACTGTGTCAGAGGGATGTTCTGCCTAAAAATATCTTGGCAATCCCTGTTCAGGGCCTCATCAAATAGACTTGGTGCACTTTTTTAACACTTGGGGTAAATGCATCCAGGTCAACTGTCCTGATTATCCCACCTTAGGGTCTGTCCATTCAAAGGCAAATACATTTGACTTATAGGAGCCATTGTTAGGGAAAATAAGGCATCCTTCATGTACGATATGGAGTAGCAAGTGTGCAGAGGAGACCTCAAACTGAGAAAAATATATGGGTTAGGAACAGTGGGGTGTAGAGTCATGACTTTTATTTAACACTTGGAGCTCTTGGGCAGTCCAATAATCTGAAGTCCTGGGCTTCTGAACAGTTAGTAAAGAAGTATTCCAGGCTGACTTACAAGGAATCAGGATATTGGCCTCTTTTGGCCTTTGAATATGCTTGAGAATTACTTTTTGGCCTGCAAGCTGAGTGGATATCAGCAGACCCAGATCAGGGTGGCCTCAGGGTTAAGGGTGACTTCAATTGGAGTGTAGTTATCCCAAGATTCAGTGGGTTGGTTCCTGCCAAGACCCCAGGGATCTCCTTTTGCCATTTTTGTAGCCAAAAAGTTGGAGTGGTGTCTTCCAGTGGTGAGTCTGCCAGTAACAAATATGATTCAGTCAGGGGGCAGGTAAAAAGAACAGCAGAAAGAGGAGTGGTAATCACTCTGATCTAGTTTCCTGGAGATCTCTAATCTTTCTGTGAAACACAAGAGTCACCTCGTGGTTTGTGCTCTCAGAAGAGTTCTGACCCTGTAACTTGTGGAGCATGTCTCATCCTAACAGGGGATAAGGACATTCAGGCATGGCAAGGAATGTGTGGGTTAGGCACCCTGTGCTCAAATTCATAATACTGACCTGAGTCCATTGGTAAGCCTTTGTTTTTTCAGTTGCTTCCTTTATTCTTCTTTAAAGAGAATAAAACAACAGAGGACAGAACAAAGCAGATCAGACCAGAACATAAGCAACACAGAATTTTACAACAAGACAACCAGATATTAACAGTAGCTTCCATGTCTCTATCTTTGCAATAGGTGAGCATGGCTTCAAATACATTTCTTAGTTTGGGACAAGGAATCCACTGGCTGTTGCAGGACTGAATAGCATGCTCCTGTGTTGTCCAAGATGTTGACCTTTTGGCCCCCGACAGTAAGAGTTAATCAGAGGTCCTGAGGGCTGAAACAACCCTGACTGGTTCAATCTTGAATCAAGATCTTTGGACTGGAGGTGATCATTTTCTGGAACTCTGGACATTCCTTTTTCCAGTTGCCCTCGATCTTATAGCAGGAACACTGGTTTTTTGGCATTTGGGGCCCTGTTAGTTTTAGGAGGGTTCCCTAAGTCACGTTTGGTTTTGGGATTTTCCTTTTCTCCAAGAGCAAGAATTGCCTTTGCAATCCCTTTTTTAAATCCCATAGATCTTCTTGGTAGTTGAAGACATTTTTGGCTATCTCCCATAACTCTGAGAATTCTTTTCCTTCTAGACTTGAAAATATTTTCCAATATCTGGTGATGAAGGGAGGACAAACACAATACTTAGGGTATGTATATTATCACTTCCCTCTGTGAACAAATGGACTTGGTAGACATATACAGAGTGTTCCATCCAACAACATCAAAATATACATTCTTGTCAGCAGTACATGGGACATTCTCTAAAATAGACCATATACTAGACCACAGAACATATTTAAGTAAATGCAAAAGAATTCAAATTATCCCATGCATATTATTGGATCATAATGTCATGAAACTAGAAATTAATGATAAAAGCAACTGCAAAAATCCCATAACCACATGGAAAATGAGTAATATACACTTGAGCAATCAGTGGTTCAGAGAGGAAACTAAAGAAGAAATTAAACAATATCTACAAGCAAATGAAAATAAAAGCAAACTTAACAGAATTTGTGGGATGCAATGAAAGCAGTCCTCAGAGGAAAATTTACTGCATTGAGATCTCACATCCAGAAGACAGAACGAACACAAATAAACAACCTGATGCTACAACTCAAACATCTAGAAAAAGAAGAGCAAGTCAGGCCCAAAGCCAAAAAAAGGGAGGAAATTATAAGGATCAGAGCAGAAATTAATGCAATAGCGACTAGGGAAACAGTACAAAGGATCAATGAATCAAAGAGTTGGTTCTTTGAAAGAATAAATAAAATTGATAAGCCCCTGGCCAACCTTATTAAAAAAAGGAAAGCAAAAATTCAAATTCATACAATAATGAGTGAAAAAGGTGAAATTACTACAGACTCAGTGGAATTAAAGAAGATCATCAACACCTATTTTGAAAAACTCTACTCTCATAGGTTTGATAACGCTGAAAAAACAGACAGATTCCTAAATACATATGATCTACCAAAGATGGATCAGGAAGATGTAAAACTGCTGAATAACCCAATATCTACTAATGAAATGGAAAATGTAATTAAGTCCTTGCCTACAAAGAAGAGTCCAGGCCCAGATGGATTCACTGCAGAATTCTACAAGAAATACAAAGAAGACTTAATTCCAACACTCCTGAAACTCTTCAATGAAATTGAAAGGGAAGCAATTCTTCGTAAATCATTCCTGGAAGCAAATATCACTCTAGTACGAAATACAGAGAAAGACTCAACTAAAAAAGAGGACTCTAGGCCAATCTCCCTAATTAACATAGATGCAAAAATACTCAATAAAATATTGGCACACAGTATGCAGCAAATCATCAATAAGATTATACACCATGACAAAGTGGGACTCATCCCAGGAATGCAGGGATGGTTTAACATACATAAATCAAAAATTAATCCACCATATCAATAGAGCCAAAAGGAAGAACCACATGATCATCTCTATAGACGCAGAAAAAGCTCTTGATAAGGTCCAACACTCATTCATGAAAAGAAACTTACAGAGAATTGGAATATAAGGTCTTTATGTCAATATGGTAAAGGCCATCTATGACAAACCAACAGCCAGCATCATATTAAATGGTCCAAACATGAAAGCCTTTACCTTAAAATCAGGCAGAAGACAAGGATGCCCATTATCACCACTCCTATTCAACATAGTACTAGAAATACTAGCCAGAGCAATAAGACAGGAAAGAAAAATAAAAGGAGTAAAGATAGGAAAAGAGGAAGTTAAATTATCATTATTTTCAGATGACATGATACTTTACATAGAGGACCCCAAAACTCTATTGAAAGACTCCTAGATATGATAAATAAATTCAGCAAGGTAGCTGGATACAAAGTCAATACTCATAAATCAATAGAATTTCTATACACTAACAACAAAAGTCCTGAGAGAAAAATAAGCGAAGCCACACCCTTTATACTAGCATTCAAAAAATGAAATACTTAGGAATTAATCTCCTGAAAGTAGTAAAAGTGTTATACAGCAAAAATTATAATACCCTGAGAAAGGAAATCGAGGAGGACCTCAGAAAAGGAAAGACATCCCCTGTTCATTGATAGGAAAAACAAACATTTTTAAAATGGCCATTCTTCCAAAATTACTATACAGATTCAATACAAACCCAATCAAAATACCACTAACATACCTCATAGATCTTGAGAAATCACTTCTGAAATTCATCTGGAACCAGAAGAAGACATGAAGATCAGTGGAATACATTGGAAGATACGACCAAAACCACAAACTCACTTCAACAGCTTATCTTTGATAAAAGGGCCAAACATTTTCACTGGAAGAATGACAGTCTCTTTAACAAATGTTGCTGGAAAAATTGGCTATCCATATGCAGAAGACTAAAACAAAATCCATGTGCAGTACCATATACTAAACTAATATCTGAATGGATCAAAGATCTAAATATTAAAATAGAAACAGTAAAACAGCTGGAAGACAAAGTATGTAAAAATCTAAAAGATATAAGGCAAAGAAGAGAATTCATGAACAAGAATCAAACCACACAGGAAATATTTACCAGAATCAGTAACTGGGGCCACATCTTATTAAAGAGTTTCTGCATGTCAAAAGAGGTTTCCAACAGAGTGAAAACAAATCCCACAAATTGGGAAAAAATCTTCATGGACAGTTCCTCAGACAAAGGACTTCTGTCTAGAACTTATAAAGAATTAAAAAAAATCAGACCATCAAAATTCAAAGACCCAGTCCAAAATTGGGCATCTGAAAATAATACACAGTTCTCTGATGAAGAAATATGAATGGCAAATAAATACATACAAAATGTTCATCATAATTAGCCATTAAAGAAATAAAAATTTAAAACACACTGAGATTGCATCTCACCCCAGAAAGAATGGCCAGGATCGGAAAAACTACCAATAACAAGTGCTGGAGAGGCTCTGGGGAAAAAGGAACTCTTCTGCACTGTTGGTGGGAGTGTAGCCTGGTGCAGCAACTGCGGAGGTCAGTCTGGACATTCCTCAAAAAGCTTAGTTTGGAGGTCCAATTTGACCCAGCTATCCCACTTCTAGGGATATTCCCAGAAGATCTGAAAACATCATAGCACAGTGATATATGTGCACCCACGTTTATAGCAGCAAAATTTTAATAGCCAGATCTTGGAAAAAAACTAAGTGCCCATCAATTGAGGAATGAATAAAATAGTTGTGGTATTTCTATGCAATGGAGTACTACTCAGCTATAAAGAATGATCACATTGAGATATTTATAAATAAGTGGACACAACTTGAGAAAATACTCATAAGCAAAATAAACCAAACTCACATGTGTAAATACTGTATAGTCTCTCTAGTAGGAGTGTTGGTAAGAGTATATAAGATTTTTTGGTAATCATGAGTCCCCATCTCATAGCTTTGAAGACTTTCAATGTTTTCATTCATCAGTTGAAATGGTTTTTTCCTGTTTTGTTTGATTATATCATGAATGATTGTATGAACAGTTGTTCTGAAGAAAACAAAACATTATGACAGCTATTGCTGACTTAATGCCATCCTTCTTAGAAGTCCTACCATGCTTCTATTCTTCTACTACCATTGGTTCTATCTATCATATTGTGTCTTATTGGCATTTGAATATGTGTGATAGTTTAAGAAAAATTTTTTACAAAACATGAAATATTATAGTACCCATTGATCATTCTCTCTTATTTGGTTCAGAATGCCCTGTAATTCTTTCACTCTTTGAATGGTTTTATACTATTTTGTTATATTTGATATTATTGTATTTGAAGCTATGCTCAACTATAGCAGAGAAAGATATATTGTGATAGTTACTGTTAATGTCTGGTTGTTTTCATGTAAAATACTTGTTGCCTAAGTTGTTCTTTTCTGATTGGTTCTTTTCTGTCCTCTTTTGTTTTATTCTCTTTAAAATAAAAAAAAAACCAGTAAAGCAAAAAAAAAAAAAGAATTCCCTGTAATTCTTTCATTCTTTTGAACGGTTTATACTATTTTGTCATGTTTGATATTATTGTATTTGAAACTATGTTCAACTAGAGCAAAGAAAGAGATACTATACTAGATACTGTTAATTTCTTTTTTGTTGTAAAGTGCTGTGTTGTTTATGTTGTTCTGTTCTGATTTGCTTTGTTCTGTCCTCTTTTGTTTTATTCTCTTATAAAATTAAAAGAATAAAAGAAAATATGGTATCTAATGATCCAAATATACAGACAAGTATGAGGATGCTTTGAGAGGCTCTGGTTTTGGGGGAAGATCTTGAGGAGCTACTGTGTCTGTGAGTCTTCTGTATTTGCTACTTGTGCCTGTTCAGAATAAAAACCATGGATTCACTGCTCCAAATCATAAGTTTCAAGTACAAAATATCATGTGATAATGACAATGATGCATAAATGGAATTCTTGTCCTCGCTAGAAATTGTGGCTGAACATTATTATTAATGTATATTGTGTGTGATGTTTTCATTGTTTCTTCTTTCACTCACAAGTGTAGGAATTCTGATGTTTGCCAGCATGTGCAGGACCCAGCTAATGCTGGGACAGGATCCAGTGCATTTTAGGCCATCACCATCAGACTCAAGAGCCCCAGGTAGCCACAAATGATGGTCACTAAATGAGATTATGTATCCTAAGCACTGTAAACAATGCTAAAACAATCAGAGAAGTATAGCTATCACTTGACCATACTGATTAATTTCCTCTAGATACATACTCAATAGGCTTCAAAATCTATATGATAGCTTTATTTTTCATTTCTTCAGGAATACACCTCCTTTTTTTCACAATAACAATTCACATTCCTAACAACAGTGTCTGATGAGTAACATTTTGCCATATTCCAATCACCTCTAGAGCCATTCTAACAATTGTGATGAGATATCTCACTGAGTTTTGAATTTACATTTTCTAATGATTTACAACTTTGGACACTTTTTCTTATAACAGTTTACCATTTTTTTCCTCTGAGAAACGTCTTTTCATTACTTTGGCATTTGGGGGGTAAATTAATTAATGGAATATTATTTACTGTTTATTTTATGTTTCTGTTTGCTTTTTATTAATATGTGTTTGCAAGTCATAATGATTAAATTTTTCTTGGAGAGCAATTGGTAGATGTGAATTTCTTCCAATGATCAGCTTGATAACAGCAGAACAACTATCACAGAGGAATTCTATAACTGATACAAAGAGCAACCAAAAAGCCACAAAAAGTGTACTAATAATTATCAATATGGGTTTTAGCAAAAAATGAAAATCTCTTTGCAAACCAGAAAGAGTTGAATGACAATCTCCCAATCAAAAATGCTTTATTCAGGAAATCTGTTAGTAATTAATGAAAGAGAAATTTTCATAAAATAAATGACAAATGTATGCTGATTTTTTATACACTAACTGTGAAAATCAAAGCAATCTTTGGATATTTCCATATAGTGGATTCATTATGGATGCACATCCATTATGTGCATCCCAATGAACTAGAATAAAAATATAAATCATTACATTGGAGAAATATTTTAGAATACTTATGGTTTTGTAACAAATTTTATAAAAGTAACAATTATATCCACTGACTTCATCTCTTTTAAATTTGAGACTACTTTTTGAAGTTTCAACCTACTTGCTTATTTATACATATACTTATGAATTATTAAGCAAGATGAATACAGAGGAAAACTGTCCAAGATTTGAGAAGGCCAGAAAGTGATAATATTATATAATGAATTTTCTTGTCCTGAGATGGCTCTTTGGGATTGACAAGGTCAGGAAAAAGGACTGAATGAAACCATCTTGTTTTCTACAAATGTTTCTTTCACTTAATAATTCAAATAAATCAGGTAAGCATAAAAACTATGAGGTATAATAGGTTGGCCAAAGCTCATATCTGTTCTCAGAAATAATATAGGTGTGAATATTGTCGTCATAAAAGAAAAATAATGCATGAGGGCACTTTTAAAGGTCATACTTTTTAATATACACAGTAAATTTAAAATATTTATGAAAATATGGGTAGAATAAAAACCATTATATTTTGAAAATTCTGCTGTATTTTTTGATATATTATTTTATTTGTACAAGATTTCAGAAGAACTGTACACAATGACATTTGCTGAAACCTTCTTACAAATGGAGTCACAAGGACCAAAGCCCAATACCAGCCTGGATAATTTAGAGACTTGATGAAAAGATGCCCAAAATAAAAATAGGAGGTGGATGAAGCTCAGTATGAAATACATCAGTTTGATGTAATAATACCCACTATTAAAATAGTGATTTTTTTTTTCAGAAGAAAAGCTCATATAGGTTACTCTTGCTTTCATGTCAACTAAAGCAAAGAAATAGTAAAAACTGAGAACAGTGCTTATTTTGGGCATTACAATGTTATCACATTGAATGTACAGGAGATTTTGAGGGTAGTAAATGTTTTACTAATACAACTCTCTGCTAATGAAAAAAACATGAAATACTCCAATGTTTTAAATTATCTGACATATATCATACAATTTGCTGCATTTATGGTAGATTTTAAATTATGGAGGCACACACTACTGGTGTTAGTATAAAACAGCAGTTTGAATTCTTTAAAAAAACAAGAAATAAAATCACAAATACTAATTCAGAAGCAGAACTAGTATATGGTTATGAAAGGGAGAAGATAACTAGGTTTGTTATGTATATGAAATAAAAAGAACTATCTGGTGATACAAAACTGAAAACTTTGTGCTGGAGATTTAGCTCTGTGGTGTCAGCACCTGCCATGCAAGCGTTAGCTCATGAACACGTGTCTCAGTACCAAAAAACAAAACAAAAGAAAAACAAAAACAAAAAAGTAATACTATATCAAAGTTTAAATTTTTTAGGATGTTTGAAAAAAAGCTTCAAATACATGTTACCTCTTTGAGAAACACTTAAATTTTGAGTAGAAGCTTCTCATAGTCTATAAACTTTCACATCCAAATTAAAAACTTGAATTCTAGATTATCTCATTGTCCATCAGAACACAAAATCATGTGCAGATGCCAAACTACAGTGGTCTATTTTAATCTCATGGACACAGAGAAAGGACAGCTTGGCTAATTTAAAATACATTCTAAAATATTAAACAAAAACTTCATGAATTGTAAGTATAATTTATTGTCTTTTATGCATAAAAATGTATCATGTGTTTTAAAAGTAAATTAAGCAGGCAAAATCAACATTGTGAATGTAAATGGAATTTATGATGAAACAGTAAATAGAAAAGCTTCCAGTTTCTAGATCATAAAATATCAATAAAAATTCAAATATAAATTTCCAAATGTGAATCCACAATTGTGAAACTGAATTTTCTGAGTTAAATGGTGAGAATAACCATATGGATCTTTGTAGCAGCCTTTTCTGTTGGTAATATTTCTTTAGTATTGTCAGTAGTGTTACAATAGACATAAGGAAATAGAAAAATCTGATAACCTCTTTTCTTATTCAATGCCCACATTTTAGTTTTCAATCCAGTTTAAAGTACTTTCTATTTCTCGTGAGAGGTAATTATTTAGTGTCTTTTTTCAACCTGTGACTGTGTAAGTCGCCCTAAGCTACACAGTAAAAACTATCTTTCCCCACTTTGTATTCTTGTCAACTTTGTAGAAAATCAGTAGTATTTGAATGCATGCTTTAATTTCTGGATTCTCTATTTTGATACATTGGTCTATTTCTTTTGCTCCATTACTAATCTGTTTTGGTTCTTATAGCTTGATAATATATTTTGAAGTAAGATAGTGTGGCACGTTTGGTGTTGCTGTTGTAGATGTCATCACTGTAGTTGTGGTTGTTATTGTCATTGTTGAAAACTTATTTGCATATTGAGGTCATGTGCAGTTCAATTCAAACATGAAAATTGTTATTAATGTTTCCTTGAAGACTACACCAGGTTGTAAGATAGACATTGTGTTGAACTTTTTAACTGCTTTAGGTGAGATCCTCTTCTATTTCTTTCTCCATAGCACTGTAGTTTTCACTGAATAGATCTTTTATTTCTTTTGTTAGATTGATTCCTAAGTATTTCATTTTTTGAACGCTATTGTGAAGGATGTGGTTTCTCTTATGTCTCTCTCAGTTTGTTATTTGTATATAGGTGTGCTATTGATTTTTTAGTGTTGGCTTTATATCCAGCTACATTACTGAATTTGGTTATTACTTCTATGTGTCTTTCAATAGACTTTTGTGGGCTTCTATGTTGGTTATCATGTCATTGGCAAATAATTATGATTACATTTCTTCCTTTCCTATCCTTATTAATTTTATTTCTCTCTCTTGTCTAACAGCTCTGGCTAATTTTTCCAGCACCATATTGATTAGGAGTGTGGATAGTGAACAGCCTTGTCTTGTTCCTGATTTTAGAGTAAAGCTTCCAGGTTTAACCATTTAATATGATGATGGCTGTTGGTCTGTCATATATGACTTGTACTAGATTGAGGCAAAGACTATCTCTTCGGGTTTTGTATAGGTTTCTTATCTTGAGTGAGTGCCAGTATTTATCAAAAACTTTTTCTGCATCTATTGAACTGATCATGTGTTTCTTAGCTTTACGTCTATAGATATAATGCATTATGTCTATTGATTGGTGTATGTTGAATCACCCCTCCATTCCTGGGATGAATCCCACTTGATTTTGAAAACTTAAAATGATGTTGTATTTTTATACAATGCTGTACTACTCAGATATAAAGAAAGATCATATTGAGTCTTTTATAGGTAGTAAATGAGTTTGAATTGAGACCATACTCATAAGTAAAATAAATCACTTACACATGTAAATACTGTATTGTCTACCTAGTGTAAGAAAGTGAAAGAGTAAATAAGATATAAAATCTTCAATACTGTGAAAGGTTAAGTAACTGCTCAAAGGGGAAAGCATAACTGAGATAGAGAAAAGGAGAAAAGAAGGAATGGAAAACAACATACAAATTTGTATATATAAGCTTAAGATAGCTAATATGATTGTATTACTAATTCTATTAAGTTTTGGAACAAAACACTTAACATTCACATAATTGGATCAATTTTGCATGTGTATATTTGGTAAACTGAATAATTCTTTTGAATATTATTATGCAAAATAACAACATTTGTTATGTTCCTACCATCTTGCCTTGAAAGCCTATATTGTTATTGTTTAGAGGCTTTTGTTATTGTCATTTATTTATCTCTTTGTTTCTGTTTTTCTTGTATTTTATTTTATGTTTTCCTCCAATACAAAAAAAATAGTTGTACATGTATAGACTTATACATGCCTAAGACTTCTAAAGAGTTTGAAACAATCAGTTTTATTCTGTATCATGGTATGAACAGCTACTTTGAAGGAAATGAGACATGGTAGTCATTGCTGATTTCTTATCATCTTATTTTATAATCCATTAATGCTTTAATTCTTTGTTTTGATTGGTTTTATTCTATTTTCCATTATTTGTTTTCCATATGTGTGAAGATATGGACAGCTATTTTCAAGAAAACCGACATTGTGGTAGTCATTGTTGTTTTTCCTATTGTGAGGTTATAAAGGCTGGGGATACTTTCAATCTTTTGTTGGATTGGTTTCATACTATTTTCACACTCATAAGTGAAATAAATAGCTCACATATGTTAATACCATAATTTTATATCAATATACCTTATATTTGTAGTTATTAAAAATAGGGGTTTTTTTTACTGATTTTTTTTCACATAGTACAATGCCAATGTATCAATACATTACTGATTTGTACCTGTATATTTAGATGGAAGGAATGGAGATACTAAGATGACCAGATAACATGTCTGCATATCCCTGATGGGGTGCAAGTTCTACGGCCACCCAAAGCTGCCATGAAGAGCTCGAGTGTGGCTTCTAAAGATTTGAGTTTTAGGTTAATTGAGTTCTGTAAAACAGGAAAGAGTCATCAGTAGTATAGATATGAAAAGTCATATGTGTCTGTCTCACTTTAGACATGCCCAAGATAGAGAATATTTGAATAAAAAATATTTTGCAGATATACAGATTAGAGCCCTGTTGTTTGACTTATTATCTTTGAGGTTGAAAACAGAAGGCTGCATTCATTTGAACTCCAAATGAGAGATGGCACATCGCACATGCCAGCGAGACAGGAGTTCATAAAGGCAAGCACATCATCAGGGAATCAGCTGGCCTACAGGAGCTGAGTGATTCATAGAGCTCTCCACTGAGCACAGTTGGTGGAAGACAGAGGATTGGAAGTTTTATGGATCATTAAATTCAGGAGATCACTCTGATACTCAGGTAAAATGCTTACAAATTTAGCCCTGCAATCACTGATATTGTGGAAATTGTGGCTTTGGCACAATTTGAGGCCTGCATGGGCAACTTAGCATGACCTCGTCTCAAAAGAATTGTAAGGGCTGAGGATGTAGCTCAATGGGAAGTTACTTCTGATTTCCAAGTCCAGTACTGTCTCCTAAAAAGACTTCAATTTATATTTTTACTCTTAGCTCTTATTTAAAAAAACAATGTGATGAGTAAAATAAAAGTAAGCTACTTCAAAAAAGAGTAACAAATTCAAAAGAAAAATAAGTGTTTTACACTGGTGGGTCACTTTTTCTGGTTTCTGCATTATTAATGGGAAGGGAAATTAGTACAACAATTGTGGGAAAGAATATGAAACACCCCAAAATTTAAAGTAAGATTAACATAGAATCTAATGCTGGAGATTCTGAGAAAGTGTGACAGAAAATGACTTACATATATATGAGTT
>PVJX010044236.1:0-13299 GCA_004027295.1 Dolichotis patagonum
ACCCAGGGTACCTTAGTAAATAGTTCTTCTACTAAAGAAACAATTGTCAAACTAATTACTAAATAAATACAATAAAATCCTGTTGATCTGTGACCCCAGAAAATAACACAGCAGAATATCGCAGTCAGTGTTTCAGGGTTACAGCTTCACTGGTGGATTGCAAATCGAAAACATAACCTTATCCTGTGATTCCTAACTTCAAAGTAAAATCACTTTTTTGTTATCATGCATTAATCTCTTCAGTTAATTTTAATGTCCTCAGGATGTAAATCTTTTACAATTTGAAGATGAAATTATATAAAATATTCATTGATTCTGAGTAACACTGCATAATTTCAGCTCAGTTGCAAAAGCTTTTACAAATAGAATATAATCTCTAAGAAGAATTTAGATGCTAGTCTGAGTTATGACTCAAAACAAAATGACCTCATGCATATTTACATTCTATGTATTTATGACTCTTTTTTAAGGAATATTTATTATTGGCTATAGTAGTTTTGAACTAACAAATCAGCTCTGAATTGTGACTTACTAGACTTTGCTGTCGGTGAAACTGTTAATCTTGTGAAGTCTTTTGGTTTTGAATAGACAACCCTTTATTTGAATTGTGTCATATACACTGCCTCATGGATCAGTAACATCATTTTTTTCCACAGAAAATATACATATGTATCTATATTCTACTCTACATTCTCATATATATTTTTAGCTAGAAACCTCTTCAGTACTGGTAGTAGTAAAACTCTTGAAACTTTGCAAATGACTGTTTTGTTTAACCCCTCCTATCTGAACAGTTATGCAGGACTTTAGACTCTGTTTTCATAATATCTTCAGATCAGCACACTGCATCGTACTACTTTCTCACCTTGCATCTTATTATCTTCAGGGATTGCCCACTCCCACGCGGCTTAGTCCTACCAAGTCCTCTCCAATGTTACACAATTTTCTTTCCCCAGGCATGACTTCTGTCACATCCCACTGCGGCTCAGAGACTGTGATGACTAATCACTGCTCACGGCAAAGTAGCTGCCTTAAATGTGTTCAGAGTTGGTCCTGGCAGCCTGGCAACTTTCCTACTCCCAGCCCACGCCCTCTCTGTGGAATACACAGAATCACTCAGTCTTCTGCAAAGTAACATGCTTCCCTCCCTATTTCCTCTGCTTCATGTAGCTTCTTCTCTTCAAAATTGATTTTATTTCTCATATGCAGTTGATATGTTACATTTGTTTATGTATTTGGATCAGATATCAGGTACCAAGTTAATTCCCTGTGCTCCTTCATGCAGTCAATTAATTTCCCAATTATACTCCCATGTTTCTAGTTTCATGCATTTAACCTAGAGCTAATTCTAGCTGTCTTCTGAAAAGACCCAATCAAATCGTATTTCTTCACAAGCGCAGCAGCTAGCTCAGTTCCTGGTGCGAAATAGTTATTCTTTAAATGTTGAAGAAGGAAGATCTTGGCAAATACGAGATAAATCTTTGTGAAGATTCTCTGTCATGTTATGTTTATGTCCTAGATCTGGACTTGGGTTGATAGCAATACTGATACTGACGTTCCATTATGCTTTGAATGTGTAACGTACCAAAAGGACTTCTGTGTTGAAGGTCTGATCATCAAGTCAGCAATGTTCAGGGGCAAAACGTAGAAAGGTGATTGAATGATGATGTCACTAATATGATCAATAGATTAATCTATTGATGCGTTCATAGCCTTAAATGAGCTTCTAGGACTTGGGCCCAATTGGAAGAAGCAGGCTGCAGGGTGCATTCCTTGGAGGGGTGTATCTTGTTGCTGAGCCCCTCCCCGTGCTTTCCTCACTTCTAGTCCACGTGAAGTGACCCTCTTCATTATACCTCATGCTACCCACAGTGATGCCCTTCCTCACCATGAGTTCAGAAACAATGCAGCCAAACAACCACAGACTGAGCCCTCAGAATCTTTGAGCCAAATAAACCCTTCCTTCCTTCAGTTTCTTTCCTCAGGTATGTTGTCATAGTAACAGAAAGCTGCTTAACACACATACCCCAGGGAGCTCCAGTCAATAGCAGAAGCTTAATAAATGTGGTTACAAATGCAGAAATAGATCAGAATAAAGACCATGACCAAAGAGGTTGGACTGATGTCCACAATGTGCTTAAGGAAGGTCTCTAATTCTGGATCCAAGAATGAATATACTGCAGGACTCCAAATGTACTGGGCACTTTGCATACATGTCCTTACATTCATTAGCAGCAATGAGAATAATAATATTTGCAATTTTTCATTATTCCTGACACTCCAGATTAAGTGGTACATTCTTTGTTGTATATTATAACTATTGACCCAGATTATTCTACAAATTAACTATTGTGTCCATTATACAAATGAGATACTAACATTCAGAGATCTACTCAATGTAAGATCACACTTCTACAAATATCTTGTTTCAGTTACTTATTTGTACTATTTTCACAAATATCTTAAATGTTCTCAAAGTTGACGTTTGGTTTGGTTTGGTTTGGTTTGGTTTGGTTTGGTTTGGTTTGGTTGGTTTGTCTTTTTGAGACAGGTCTCACTATGCAGTTCAGGCTGGCCTTGAACTCACTTTGTAGCCTAGGCTGGTTTCAAACTTGCAGCAATCTGCCTACCTCAGCCTCCCACTTGCTGAGATTACAGGTGTGTACCACCACTTCTGGCTAAAGTTAATTTTTTGAATTTGCATTTAAATGAAAAGGAAACTGTCTCAACTTTGTCAGTCCAGATAACAAAACACTCCTGCAGGGTGGGGTGAGGACAGCCATTGTCTTTCCTCATTTACAGTAAATCTGTTCAGTTTCTTTGGCAAACATCTCCAAGAATGGCCTGGAAGACAAGGGTCCTCCCAAATGCTCATGGTCAGACTCCTCTTTGTAGAGGACGCATTTTTTTTTTCTCTTTGGGATGCAGCCTGGCTGTCTTTGGAGCTTCAAGAAATGTCTAATGAGAGTTTTAGAAAAATAATTTTCCAAAATTTTTAAACCTCTGTAAAAAAATAAAGTGTCATCTTGAATAGAGTGGATAAGGGCACTGTTACAATATAGAGCAAAGCAAGCTTTGTATAAATTAGTTTTAGGATTCTATAAGGATTACACAGTAGCTATCAACATTTTCCAATAACCTGACTAACTGTCCAGATGAATCAATTTAAGCATTTAAAAAAGAGCCAAAAATTTATACTTTATTGCACTACATAACATCAAATAGTTTACTTGCCTGAAAGTGATCGTTTATAACTCGTTTCTCTCCTCTTTGGTCATTGTGAAAAAATATCTCAACAGATATTAAACTGACTCTGTGCTTCTTTAAATCTCTCCAAATTCTGTTTTGCTGGAAGTTACAGAATTTCAACAGATACCTTTCAGCAGCACTCACAAACTCTTTCAATGCTCAGTTAATTTAATATAAAGAGTGGACAAAGAGAAAAAATAATAACAGTAATGAGAGAAAGATAACCTTTACGGGAAACAGAAAGACCTATGTATTGGCATCGGTGTTCCCATTGTTGTATAAGGATTTGTCCTGTCTTACTCGGTAGTGCCTCTGTAAATCACACTCCGTCTTTTGTGCTGACACCCTTCAAATATTTTATGTTGCTCTCATTATTATTATTTGTCTAGCGCTATTATGACAAGTGCCAGATATGTGTAAAACTATAATGAAAAAAAATGCTAAAGTTCAAGTCCCTCAAAGCTGTTGCTAGGTCCTGATAAACACAGTAATTCTTTCAATCTTACATCATAAGCCAATCCTTCCGGATTCTATTTAACCATTTTTTGGTATGAGTGATCATCAATGCTATTATCAGCTGAAAGCATTTACTGAACACATGCACATGAGTGCAATTTGTTATTCTAAGCAAATTATAGCACCTGGATCCATTCATCTCGCATTCCAGTGCTGGGAGGAAGACAAGAGCACGGCTCCTGTGCCACTGTTACCTGTGGGAGAGACAAAGGCTTGGAGGCAGCAGTTCATTTAGGGCCGATGGGAGAAGATCTCATTTTCTGGTCTTGAGTCTCATAGCACAGGAGGTGTATAGCTGTTCAAACGGATCTTCGCAATTCTATACAGGGACTGGTATACTTAAGTAAATTATGCAACATTTATTCAGCGTTCAGTTTTAACTCAGAACTACAGGTACATTGAAAATGACTGGGGAAACAATGCTTTTCTTCAAAACTTCCACACATATGAAACACAAAATGAGTACTTCAACCACACACAGAGACTTTTGTACTTATTCGGCATTATCTGCATGTAATCTGTGGTCCTAGTCCATGTGTGTGTCTATAAAACAATATTTCAAAATAAGTAATTTATAAAGAAATGTGTTTCCTTGTATTTCCGGAGCTTGGGGATCCCAGGCATTGGCAGGTTTGCGTCTGGCGTGAGCCTAGTCTCTCTGATCAGGAGGTGAAATACTGGTGCTGCATCCTCTGGACCCCAAGAATGATGCGTGGCAGGAGAGACTGAAGGGACTGAATCTGTACCCTTGAACTCATTTATCAGGACTCTGATTTCATCCAAGAACTCACTGGTTTTTTAATTCATTCATCTACTAAATCATCCACCTGTGAATTCTAGTACTTGAGTTTTGTCTTTTCAAATCAGGGTTTCACTATGCGGTTTAGGCTGCCTTGAAATCAGTTGGTAGCACGGCTGGCCTCAAAATTGCAGCAGTCCTGCCTCAGCCTTCTGAGTGCTGGCACTAACACATGAGTTTTAGGAGATATTCAGATCATTCCATCCATGAAAATTCCTCATATTAGAGATAAGAATATTAGACTCAAGAATCTAATTAAAAGCAGTCTCAAATTACACAAAATAGCTCATGATTTTCAATAGTTTTCTTCATTATCTCCATACAGATGACAATTGAACATTGTAAAAGAATAGGTCCTAAAAAAGAACAGGCCTGACAAATGATGTTGATGTTAAAGGGAGAAAAATTTCCCAGAAGAGAAAGAGAGATTTGAAAAGTACAGGCAGTCTCAAACACTGATAACAAAGGACATAGACTCAAAGCCTTAGAATGATAAATTTGGACAGAGAATGAGACCAAAGGATCCCCAATTGAGGAAACAGTCCCACAAAACACATGTAGGAAAAAGTAGACCTCTTAAGTGTGTGATCCTGATCTACTCTGTTTGAAGAAAAATGGGAATGACAAGAAAATACAGCTTTTTGCCAAGTAAGGGTAAAACCCTTGAACACTATTCTACTTTAATAGCTTGGCAAGGTATTACTGTTTCTTGCAGTTTCCTTTCCCAAAAGTGGGTGTTCAAATCTTATATCATTAAATCACTTTAGAACGGACTCTAGTGGTTTGTGTTCTGCTTTCAAGCATCTTCAAAGTCAAAAAAGTCTAACGATAGTAACTCTCTGCTTAGCCACAGATGTAACCTAAATTTGTGTAGAACTCAGGTATCCTTCAGATTAACTAATAGCCATGCAAATATTCCTACATGTCTTTGCATTTGCTTAGAAGCAGTACAGCAGCACATAAATGTCAAGGATTAGGAAAAAGTATAACGACGTGTGGATCAATTTTCAGAACGAGGACACCAGGCTTTTACTGTGGCTGCCAGAGAAGAGACCTGACTCCCCGCCCTAGACTGACAGCGTGTCTCTGATGTTTCCCCGTTAAATGACTGTTACTCTGCCTTCTATTTCCCGAGTGTTTCTAATAAAGAAACAGCCCAATTAAATTTGATTGGACTTTGCTTTGGGAAACAAGTAAATATTGAGGCCCTGTAGAAATCATTTAATTGACACTAGACTCTCTCTGAGAAGTTCATGAGAGCCTGGAGGCTCAGAGTCCTGTGCAGTGTCATAATTAAAGAGACCAAGATGCTCCCTCTGCAAGTCAGAGCTCACCACGGCACCACCTGCACCCTGCCACTGCTCTCACAGTTTCTCATCTGCAGCCTTAAAATGTTATTTAACAAGTCTTCTTTACACATCTGCTCTTGCCCCTTCAATTCAGCTAGCTGATGTCCAGATGAAATAACCTAATCTAACAGCACCGGACAAGAATAAGCAGGCAGCCTGTCCATGTATCTCTCATTGCCTGAACCTCACAAGTCCTTTGTGGGACTCAGTTTCCTCCCTTGCATAATTCTCCATTTGAGCTCCTAGGAAATAAAACTGAATGAAAAGTAAATGCCCAGACATACCAAATCATTATGTTCAACTCAGGTAACACTTTCTTCTCAAGCAATCATTTGTCCCTAACAATTTGCTAATTAGCAGAATCCTCACAAGTCTGAATCTTTTGTCTTCTTAGGCATAAACAATGCTCCAAATTTCTGAGGTCCCAAGAAGCCAAATGCAGAAAAAGAAGACAGGGAGAGAGGAAGAGGAGCGCAGAGATGGGGAGAGAGAGAGAGAGAGAGAAGCAGAGAAGGAGAGAGTTATTTATGCATATTTCTGTAGGCCAAGTAAATAACATTATTCCCACTTCTGTAATAAGCTATTAGAAAGATGAAACCAGATCTTATTTAAATTTGGGAACATTGTTCTCAACTGGTGATACATATCAATACTCAAAAATGATATTTGAATAAGGGAAGGAAAGAAAGGAAAGAAACAGGATAGAAGGAAGTAGATGTGCAAAATCCATCAGTATTTAGGCATTGTTCCATGGCACCATGTCCCTGAAATACCCTTTCATGTCCCCAAGACTCTTACCAAGTCAGTGAACTTTGTAAGTGGAAAAGGAAGAAAATGACCAAATAAGATTTATCTGAGGGACACTAGAACCTGGATAAACTCGAGTTATCTGTAGAAACTGCCTTCTGGGCTGTGTGCTGTATCAGTTCTGCTTTGGAATAATGGGCATACAAAGGAATGAGCCAAACTAATGATGCCACCATTGGGTAGTTTGATCTATCAAACCTCCTGGCTGCTATGAGTAACTGCAGAACACTGCACTGGGATGCTATGGTCCAGCTGGCTGCCACTTGACACTTAAAACTCTTCTTGGCTATGTCCCTGTCCAGTCTGTTGCAGTGGATTTTCTGGGGATGTCTTGCCTGTCTGCTTGTCCCAGATATTGCAGCAACTAACAACTCCAGCCTACTGCCCCTGGACAGTCCAGTACATTCCAAGGACTTTCCCGTCCAGCCACCCTCTACTGAACTCTAGTCTTTTAGCTAGGAACAGTCAAATTTTATCCATTCCTGCTGATACTTCAGCAAAATTTGTCCTTCGCATGCCATTTCTGGGTTCTCTTTTCAGTCTCTTGCCAACCAGCTCCACTACTGCAGCACACTGGGACTGTATAAAAGGCGAGCTAGGAATCATGCCGTACTCTCTGAGGACCCTTAGGTTGGCAAGCAGCAGAGCAGAGGTCTATAAGCCAAGCACTCACCCTTAACAATAGCTGAGGGGTGTCATCCAATCCCAGGAAACCAAATGGAGTTAAAAATTATTTTTAACCAAAGTCAAAACAAATAAAACTGCAGTGCTTTCATTGTTGGATATATTCCACAACCAAACGTTATTCTGCTCAGCAATAGGTAGTTTACAGCACATATTTTTTCTGACATACACCAAGTAAAAACAGACTTATGAAGTGCCTGTAACTACCTCCTACTGTCTGGGAACTGTGTAGTCATATTGATCTATATTTTAGTGAACTCTCTTGAAATTAAAACTCAATTATTTAAAATGTGCTTTATTTAAATGATGACAGTTGTTCTACAGGGCATTTGGGGAGACAAATGACCTCCTGGGCTGTGCTGATGGTTTCAGGTTGTAGAAACCCATTAACACAGCTGGCTGTTTATTCTAAAGAAATATCTTTTCAAGACAGTTATTGCTAATATAAGCTACTTTAAAAAGTATAAACACATGGTGATTTGGTGACTTGCTGATATATATATATATACTTGCAGCAGGCAACATATTGGTGATCCCATCATAAAGTTTGGTAATTAACCTTTTCCAAATGACTTCAGAATTTTGCGAGTGTGGCAACTTTTGTGAACATTAGCAGAGGCATTGGTTCTCTACATGTTTCGGTTGAAGAGAAACCCACAGGGTATCTCTTCAACAGGCAGTCCACATGGGCCAGGGATTTGTTTCAAGACCCCTGTACAGGCTAGAAATAGAGAATTATACCTAAAACTATGTGTACTATATTTTCCTATATATAAATACCTATAAGATATTTTAATTAATAATTAGTAACAGTTAAATATTACTCATGACTGTTAAAAACAGAACAATTAATAATAATGATACTAAGAGTGACCTAACTTTCATGAGCTGTTTATTGCTGAAATCTTCCATTTAATATTTTAAAACTTCATGTGACTGGCATCAGGAAAGTGAAACTAGGGATTAGAGAAGATTGCTGCGCAGTAAACACATTCATTCACTGATTCCTTCATTCACTCATTAATTCATTCAATCATTCATATGCCTTTTGCTTAATGGTAAATATCTTTTAATAAATATGACCTTTAAAAAAATAGAGATTCAAAGATGATAACACCAGAGGTACTTTCTATAAAGAGTTTATATTGACAGAGAAGCAGATACATGAATGAAAGTATATCATACTGTGTGCTAAATATGCTAGTAAATATACAAATGTGATAATGCAGAATCACAGCATAGGGACAGGGTCACTAAACTCAGCTGGAGTTTTACACGTACACACAAGTGTGCAGTGTGTGTGTGTGTGTGTGTGTGTGTGTTGTGCAGTTGTTGGAGGTTAGTGAAGTGGGTGGGACAGCATGATATTGTGTCAGGTCAGCTTCCATTAATGGTGATATTTGAGATACACCTTAAAATATGTCACAGAGCTTTGTAGACAGCAGAAAGGTTAAAGAGGATTGGCACCTCAGATAGCGTAACTCAAAAGGAGTGATATACAATATGACATTTCCTTCAAAACATGTGATTGAAACTAATGTAAAAGAAATACAAAACACTCTGTATTGTTAGAACATAAGCACCAGGAAAAGAATTCACTGAAAATAATTGTAGCTCAGTTAGGAGAAATCCTAACACAGAACGTTTGCTCTACCATTTTGGGACTTTGAAATTCTTCATGAAATAATTGGGTGAGTTTTGAAGAATCAGGAGTTAGGGTGAAAAGTTGGCATGGCCACATAAAGTATACGCAAAATACCTTTAAGATTGCCCACTTATGCTGGCAAAATCAAAAATCACTAATTAAGAAACATCAAAAAATATTTTAATTACTTAAACAGACTTACTTAAAGGTAATATCTTACCTGAAACAATCTACTGAAAAAGGAGATTGAAGAGGATATCAGGAAATGCAAAGACATCCCTTGTTTTTGGGTATAAAGGACCAGTATAGTAGAAATGGCCATACTTCTAAAATTGACACACTGATTTAATGCAATCATGATCAAAATTTCAACAGCATATCTCACAGAATTAAAGAAAACAGTCTTAAAATTCATGTGGTACCAGAAGAGACCTAAAATAGCAAAGGCAATTCTGGGTAACAAAGGCAAGGCCAGGGGCATCACAATCTCTGACTTGAAATTATACTCCAAAGTTACTGTGCTAAAAACAGCATGGAACTAGCAAAATAAACAGACTTAAGGATCAATAGAACAGATAAAGATACA
Organism: Dolichotis patagonum; assembly: GCA_004027295.1. NCBI lineage: Eukaryota > Metazoa > Chordata > Mammalia > Rodentia > Caviidae > Dolichotis > Dolichotis patagonum. Next base: position 9,636 of record PVJX010044236.1, read on the forward strand.
GAAACTTCAGACATGCGTATCTACCTTATCTTTGACAAAGAAGTCAAATATGTTCACTTAGAAGAAAGAGTCTTTAAAAATGGTACTGGAAAAAAACTGGCTTTGTACATAGTGAAGATTAAAAATAGACCGATATGTTTCACCATGCACTAAACTAAAATTGAAATGGATCAAAGATCTAAATATTAAAAAAGAAACACTAATTCTTCTAGAAGAGAGAATAGGTAGAATCTTGGAACATTGGTGTAGTCAAAATCCTGATTGCACAGGAACTAGCACATAGAATCTGCATCTGAGCTCTAACCTTATTAAAAAGCATTTGCACAGCAAGAGAAACCATCAACAGAGTGAAGAGACCAAGCACAGGATGTTCCTCAGACAAAGGAATACTATCTAGAATGCACAAAGAAATAAAAAAAATCAGAACCTCCCCAAGTTTAAAGACTCAGTCAAAAAAATGGGCATCCAAAATGAAGACACTGCTCAGATGAAGAAATAGAAATGACAAATAAATACATGAAAAAATATTCCATATCATTGATCATTTGAGAAATGCAAATTGAAACAATGCTGAGATTTCATTTCACCATGAAAGAATGACTGTCATCCAGAAATCAGCCAATAACAAACGCTGGAGGGCATGTGGGGAGAAAATCATTTCTCCACGGTTGGAGGGAATGTAGACTGGTAACACCACTGTGTAAACCAGCGTGGTGAGTACTCAAAAAACTGGATCGAGAGGTTCCATTCTACTCAGCTATTCCTCCTCTTGGTATCTTCATGGAAAAATTAAAAACATAATATCACAGAGATACATGCACACCCGTGTTTAGAATGGCACAGTTTTTAATGGCCAAATCTTGGAAACAGACCAAATGCCCATCAACTAGTGAATGGATAAAAAAGATACATTTTTGTTTTTGTTACAATTGAGTACTACTCTGCAAAATAGAGATAAGCTTGAAACACTGCTAGATAAATGGATTTACCTTAAGTATAATAAATCAGAGAAACATGTAAATACTTCATTGTTTCTCGGGGCTGGGGATTTAGCTCAGCGGCATAAGTGCCTGCCTTGCAAGTGCGAGTTGTGAGTTCAATCCCCGGTACCAAAAAAAAAAAAAAAAAAACCAACAACAACAACAAAAAACTTCATTGTTTCTCTGGCGTGAGAAACTGAAAGTATAAATAAAGATCAAAATATACATGAAAGATATTGTGAAATGGGAGGGAAACATTTGAATGGGAAGGGGCACAAGGAAGAGAGTAGAGGGATAGGAAGGAAGGGACTTGGAAAAGCAGAAAAAACTGGAAATAAAATTTGTAAATAAGGCAGGAAAGAAAGATTGGAGAAGAATGGGAAAAAATCAAGTTATATCATGTATGAATACCCTGTGATGAATGTGATCTTTATATATACTCAAAATGTACCAATAAAAATCGTTGTTGATGAAAAAATAATAATCTAAAGTCATTTATCGTTCTTACGACATATCCCACTGAGAATACATGGTTTTCTGCTTTCCTCAAGAAGACATGTTCAAAACAAGACATTGCTCCTAACCTCACTGGCCCCAAAAATGCTGGATAAAGAACCAAAGAGGCATCCAAAATGTGTAGTCATAGGGAGGCAAAATTATGAGCAGTTAATGGGTATCTGAGGCCTCTTCCTCCTGCCCCTCCCTTCCTTGCCTTCCTCCTTCTGTTCCTCACTCCTCCCACTCTTCCGCCTCCTTCTTCCCTTTCCTTTTTTGTAAAATTTAAACAACTATAGACAAAAATGTTGTGATGTTAAAAAGAATTAATAGAAGCTTTGGCACTAAATAAAATGTGGAGTATTTTAGAATATAGGGAAAGGGATATATTTCATTAAGGGAGATGCAGCCTCAAATATGGGATTGGGGCATTTGAGAAATTTGGGTCACACAGATCTTGTAATTTTTCTTTTCTAAGTGGACCAATCACTCAGAGAATTATTCATATTTATGATGACTGTATGTTTTTTACTCTTCATATCGCTTAGCTATTTAATTATAAATTTTATTTTACTGACACAAAGGGTTGAGATTCTTCACTGTTCTTGCATTTTTCACTGAGGTTTGAAATGTGACAAATAGGGGCCCAAGTCTCTTACAAACAGTAACCCCTAAATGAAGACAGAAGATGAGGACCTGTATTGTGCTATCCAAAGAATCATTCTGGGAGCCTTCCCTAAAATAGGTCGACTTACTTCAGCTGTCTCCTAATTGAGATTTTTGTCTCCAGAGAGCCTCTTTCACTACTTTTCTTGAGTACAACCAGATTTCGTGAGACTGCACATATCTTGCTTTGACTTCATTAGGTACTTCTTTGGCAGCCTCTGATGTCCTCATTCCCTGTACTGGCCAGCTTTCCCAATGTGAGAACAAAGTGCCTAACACAGCTTGTAAGAGGAGACTTAATTTTGCTCAGTCTTTCAGAGGATTCAGTCCTCTGAATGGCTGGCTGGCTCCAAGGCAGAAGCATCATGGTGGAAGCATGGCAAAGGAAAGCCAGTTACTTCATGGAAGCCAAGAAGTGGAGCACATGGGAAGAATGACAGAATGGAAAGGGTCAGGGACTAGTTATGATTTCCAGGATCATGCTCCAAGAAAACACCCAGACACACCCACAGGTGCATTTAACTGACTTCTTAAGTCAATCAATCTGACAGGCAGGACTACCGGCTTCATGTCCCGGTTTGCTTTATTTTTATGTAAGTCCCATAATTATACACTTGTGGTTATTCTTCATTTTAGAGTATCTCATGACTAACGTATTTACTAACAAATGCTAAAGAAGAAAAGCCAAGGAAATAAATCAGCCCCGGAATCTTTTGAAATTTGTCCCATTATCTTTGAACCTTTATCCCCAAGAGTTAGCCCCAAGACCTTCCATCCTCTGGTGGGTGGGCAGGAAATCAAGTTAAAATGCTTCTCTTAATTTCAACAGTTCTTTCCAGCTTAATTGAGGAACCACCTGCTTTGGCTTGAATGTGGCTGTTGTCTCCTGAAAGTTCCTGTGATGGGAGTTTTGTCACTGAGGTGTTACTGTTGGGAGGTGATAAGGATCTCAGAGAGGGGTAGCTAGGGACAACCTTGGATGTGGGTGAGAAACTGTCTTTAGAAAAGGCCGAGGTGATTTCTCCTGAGAGAGCTGCTATAAAGCCAAAACCTGGCCCCAGCCCCTCCTTCCAACATTGTTTTCCAAGATGTGGTATTTCCCTCCTGTGCGTCTCTGTGCCACCTGTCATCTGTCATGAAGCAAGCTGGTGTTCTGCTCTGTGGATATCTGTCCTCCAAAGCAGGCAGCTCAATGAGCTTATTTTCTTTATAAAACTTTAACTCACCTTAGCTATTTTGTTGTAGAAAGGCAAAAGCAACTGGTATTAACATCTTCGCAGTGTTTATAGATGCAGTTTCTGTTTCTCATTTTGTTGTTGTTGTTGTTGTTGTTTTCAATTAGTTTTAGAGAGAAGAAAACTTACTTTCATTTCTCTTACTTGAAGCCCAGAGTAATTTCCAAAACACAATGTCTACTCCTGTACTTACGGTCCATGGGTATACCCACTCCCTCTGGGTGAGTAGAAAGGCTTCCAAAACCCATTTAGGTCTCACACTTGCCAGTCTTCCTGCTTTGTTGCTCA
>PVJX010044237.1:0-13231 GCA_004027295.1 Dolichotis patagonum
TTCAGTCATAGAAAGTCTCTTCCCGTTTCCCTGTCACATGTGGTGCCCTGGATGGATGGCAATGAACTATCAGACATGGAAACCAAGGCAGTTAGGGTATAGGTCACATGGGTTGCTTGATCTTCCCTGGTTAAGCTAAACACCTCTTACCAACATGCAGGCACACACGCAGTCCTTGCCAAGCTCACTGACCTTATGTATAAAGTTCTCCACTTTATTCTGCAGGCCCCACCACTTGAACTTGACGGTAACCAGTTTGTATGCACACATATATGGGCAGTCGTTCTGATTTACAAGTTCTTGCTGCATTAGAAACAGAGAGGCAGGCCAGTAACTCAGTGGAAAGACAGCAGGCAGGCTGTCCTCAGCCCAGCCCCAGCCATTCTCAGCTCCCAGGGGAGCCCCACCCACTGCGCCCAGCCCCCTAGCGGTGAGGAGGTGAACTGCACCTTCCAATTTGCGCCCAAAGGTCCTCGGCCCGTTTTGACAGATTTAAATTTCGCTGGGTCTTCTTCTGCCTTGTAATCCTGAGAGGTTGTGAGATTAGGGTTGATAGAGAGAGGAAGAGGCGACAGAGGAGGGAAGAGAGGACAAGAGAAGGTCAGATTTTTACACAGAACATACTTTATAACCAGTTCTTGATGCTGCCAGCACTCACATATATGGGGAAATGTTATAAACAAGAGTTAGAACTGTTTCTAACATTTCTCAGAGGAGTGTTCTGTGACTTTTTTTCTGCCAGGGTTTACCAGTATGAAAATGTCACCAAACTACCTGAGGAGGCACATATATTTGCAGTGTTTAAAACAGAGATTTTCAACCTGGTGAACATCCAAATTGCCAGGGAAGAACTTAAAGTTCTCTGGTCATCCTACCTTCCAAGTGACAAAGAGTACCTGCAAGTAAAGGCAGCATGGATTAAAAAAAAATCTCTGCAGGCGATTTTTTTTTACTTATTTTTAATAGTACTGGGGATTGAACTGAGAGCCTTTGTACTGATACACTTCCCGGCTCAGCCCTTTTTATTTTTTAATTTGAGGTGTGCTTTTTCTAATTTGCTAAATTGCTTAGGTCAATGATCCTCAAAGTCCTGATCCTCTTGCCTCAGCCTCCTAGAGTGCTGGGATTACAGATAAGAGCCTATAGGACTCTGCAGGTGATTTTAAACTACACTAGAACAAAGAACAAATGGTCCTCTTTCTTGAAATCTAGTCCAATCTGCCTCTGAATGTTTTAATGAAATCACTAAACTGGAAAAATGTAATATCCAAAGCATACTTCTGTGAAATACTGGTCAGTCACAGTGAAATTTAAAATTTTTTTTTCTTCACTTTTAATTTTTATGAACTACAGAGTCTTGCTATGTAGTTCAGGCTGGCCTTGAACACACTAAACTCTGTAGACCAAGCTGGCCTCTAATGCATGGTGATCCTTCCTGGGGGGGCTGCTGCCACTCAGCTCTGCAGCAGGGCCTCAGGTAAAGAACAGGCCTGGGTGTCCTGGCGCTCTGCACTTCACAGTCCTGAATGAGGGGGAATCTAACCTTTCCATTCCCTAAACAGGTACTTCCTGGGAACATAACACTGAGCAAGCTAAATAGGCCTGAGTCCTCGCAGTGGACTCCTTTTCCAGGCATCTGCTCAAGTGTTTTCAACTTCTGAAGGCAGGGTGCTTGTCTCTTCATATATTATGTGCCTCTCACTGGAACTCAGAAAACCTAACACAGTATTCCATGGGCAGCAATAAATGTTACTTTGGACTTTGTGATTGCCAGGAAGGCGCTGTGCCACTGAGCTCCAGAAAAGGGAATTCTTAACACTAACTTTAAAAATGTAACAAACAAGCCAGGTGTGGTGGTGCATTTCTATAATCCCAGCACCCGAAAGGCTGAGGGAGGAGGATCTGAAGTTGGAAGTCAGCCTGGGCTACACAGTGATTTCAGTGACAGCCTGAACTACATAGTGAAACCTGTCTCAAGAAAACCAAAAGTAAAGTAAAACCACAATAAACAACACACACCAGAGAGCACTTCCTTTTCAACTTACTAGGTCTTGGTTCCCTGGTTTCTCTGACATTTAAAAGTCATTTCTGCATCCTACATCTTTAGTTCCTACCTTGCTAAGTACTTGGCTTCGATCTGCGATGTCTATATATATGGCTTCCACATGTTTCCATGTCTCGGGCTCCAGCTGATGCACCTGGAAGGAGGAGGGGATTACCTTCAGGCTGAATGTGTAAGCTGTACATAAAACATAAATTAATTTTGTTTATACGTGGGACCCATCCCCAAGGCATGTCATTATATAAGCAAATATTCCAAAATCTGAAATGGTGAAACATTTCTGATCTCAAGAATAAGAAATAATCTGTACAAAATTATACAAAGAAATAAGAGAATAAAGGGGGGAAAAAAAAGAGTAAGAGATTGAGTTTTTTTATTATGCTTATTTTTATTTTTTTGGTACTGGGGATCGAACTCATGACCTCACGCTTGCTAGGCAGGCACTTATGCCACTGAGCTAAATCCCCAGTCCAAGAGATTGAATTTTAAATAGATGTAAATTTGAGAATGACTGCTATACATTGTTTCTGTATGTCCCTTGGTAAAGACTGAACACTCCTGGAGATGTTGCCTGCTTTGACACATAACATTGGTCTGTACATGTACATATAAAATTATGACACAAATTCAAAATGAAATGAGACAAGGAAGAATAACTCTTCCTCTTGTGCTTGTCCCAGTCCGACTCCAGTGATAAGACACTACCACTAATGTCTATGCATTTACATAGATTTTCCTTTTAACACAACACTAGCACAGACGTGCACCATTTTATGTCTTGCTTTTTTTCACTGAACATGGAGGGGAGGAGTACTAGGGATTAAACCCATGGCCTTTGCACTGAGCTATGTCTCCAGCCCTTTTGATTTCGTGTTTTGACACAAGGTCCTACTAACCTACCTAGAGGGGACTCGAGCTAGTGATCCTCCTGCCTCAAATCCAAGTGGTGGGATTACAGGTGTCCAAAACCATGACTAACAAACAATACATTTTAAGGACTGTTCTTGCTGGTTTTTTCATGACTGCATTATACCATCATTTGGTTGCATAATTTTTTTAATGGTGTTCTACTGATGGGCTCTTGTGTTGTATGTATATATGTATTTATTTATTTATGAGACAGGGTCTCTCACTATGTAGTTCAGGCTGACCTTAAACTCACTACATATCCCAGGCTGGCCTTGAACTGATAGTGACCCTTGTGCCTCAGCCTCCTGAGTGCTGGGAGTACAGGCCTGCACCACCATTCCTGGCTTGTGTTGTTTTTAATCTTTGGTTACACAGAACAATGCAGGAGAGAATTTCCTTGTATACATTATTTCATGTATATGAGAAAGGTTTCTAGTAAGTTTCAAGGCATGAAATTACTAAGGAAACAAAAAAGACAGGCATATTTCAAATTTTGGAAATGACTGTAAATTGATTGCTCTACAGAGGATTTAAATATGATGTTAAAAAAAAAAAAAGCCAGGCATGGTGGTGCATGCCTGTAATCCCAGCACTGGGGAGGCTGAGACACAAGGGTTGTTGCAAGTTAGAAACCAGCCTGAGCTACACAGTGAGCTCAAGGTCAGCCTGAACTGCACAGTGAGACTCTGTCTCAATAAATAACATAACATAACATAACATAACATAACATAACATAACATAACATAACATAACATAACATAACATAACATAACATAAAAATAAAACAGCTCCTGTGTCACGAACTGTATTTTAGACCTACCAGGGCACTACAGGAAGGCCTGATAAAGAATTTTGGAAATCATATTTTACGAATCAAAGATGGGCAATCCCATCTTTGGTAGAAGAGGTCTAAGGAGAGGATACTGCCTTTTTGGACAGGCAAAAGAGGACCACAGACAGAGTTGCCTGGTAGGGATAGAGAGCCCAAGACCCTACTCTAGCACCTGGAAACCCCCCGGGGCTCTTGGGATGTAATTCCTTACATTCTCCTGGGTGCCAAGATCCGGTTTGTGCCAGGTCTCAATTTTAATCAGAAAGTCTTCCTTCATGTACTCATTCTGGAAGAGAGAAGAAAACACCATATAGTCACCAGGCTCACAGCTGGAAATTAGCCACCTCCCACCACTCAATCACAGGCAGTCAGGAGACTCCAGCCCCTGCCTAGTAATTAGAGTTACCATGACTGCAAGCCGGCAATACACCAGGCCTGCATTACCACAAGTGAACCCTCCTGTCACCCTAGAAGGTGTATAGTCACTTTGATTTTATAGATGAGGAAAGTGAAGCTGAAATGGTTGGGTGACTTGTCCAAGACCACAACGATCATCAAAGGGTTAGGACAAAAAACAAGTTTGTGTGACTTTAGAATTCATGTATTTAACCAGTCTTCCACACTACTTCATACGAAGGTGCTAATGGTTAACTAGACCCACGGAAAAAGCACAAAAGACTTCCCAAACAACAAAAATGTTCACCATAGTCCCTTTCCCCCAAGTAGCTTTTTGCAGAGGAAACCCTTCATGCTGGCTCCTTCCCTTAGTGCTTTTAAAAAGCTAGAATGAGTACAAAAGGGGGAAAAAAAAGGAACTATTCAAAGGAAATCAACCCATTGCTACCCCACCCTAACAAGAATTTGTTTCCTGGAAGGAACCAGGCATTTGGATGGGCACACTTGAAGGTGGTTAAGGAAGGGCAGCGACAAAAAGGATGGTCACAGAAGAGAAATTCTGTGGACTTCACAGTTTGCCAAGAGGCAGTGCTCACTGCGCTCTGTAACCCTGAGTAGGCACGACCTGAGAAGTCTCCAGTTATTCTGTCCACCCTGGACCCAGAGCCAGGACACACCTGACGGTCATGAGCAGGAAGCTAGTCAACTAGTGAGTTCCTCAGTAGAATTATAAAGAGTCAGCTTTGACAACTCCAAATGTTACATAAGGGAAAGAAGAGAATGGCCAGGACCTCCACTTGTACAGATATATTTTCATTTCTCCATCTCTTATAAATTACCTATAGTTCCAGTCTGCACCACCACCACCACCACCACCACGATACTTACTGTAATAACTGCTCCACGGCAAGGACATGGAAAGAAGAGAGAAAAAAGATTAACAAAAATAAATACCTTCCCCTATCCCCAGAGATCATGAATAACAGAATTCTCCATTGCTTGTGGCTTATTCCACAATCACTTCCACCCCCCAGTGAGTTGAAAATAATTCAATGCACCAACACCCCTCAAGTTGCACTACACAAAGATCCCAAAAGACCAGATCTGGAATTTAAAGCAATGCTGCCATGAGCTTCCTGGAATTCTTCTGAGCAGGACAGGAAAGGGACTGTCTCTGATTCATTGTGGCTGTGTGACCCACCACTGCTGTCAGGGCGTCAGCTGGGTGCCCCCCATTTCCACCTCTGCCGCCTGGATGCAGAGCAGGTCCCGCTGAGCCAGGTGAAGTCTGCCTGCCTGTGGCAGCCTTCCTCTCACTGTAACCAGACCTCTCCTGCTCTGCCCTCCTGTTCCTTGTAATGCGACCCCCTCGAACAGCACAGTTCAATTATTTATCAGAGAAAATGACTGCAGCTCTCATGTCACTGGGGAACAGACTTTGCTTTCCTCCTGACAACAGCCTGGTTCCTTTCATTCTACCCGCTGAATTTAGGAGCGATGGCATTTTCTGATGGATGCCGTGTTTGGAGAGTATACAAGGCCAACAAGCTCTATGACTTCAACAATGAAACTAAGGCTCCCTCTGAAATGGAAATGAGGAAAGTTGAAATGTAAAGGCTACAAGCCACCATGTATAGGAAGTAACTCAAAATCCTATCAGCTCACAAAGTTCAATGAAAGACAGTTGGAAAAAAGTAGATTAAGATTGTAACTAAAAGGTCTATATTGAAATCATCACTCTATTAGCAGTTTAAGAAAATCATGGCAGGCTGGGGATTTAGCTCAGTGGCATAAGTGCCTGCCTTGCAAGTACATGGTCATGAGTTCGATCTCCGGTACCAAAAAAAAAAAAAAGAAAATCATGGCAGAAAAAAGGAAATGATAGGTTTAACGTCCGTTAGAGAGAAGTTCAAAGAGGCCAATGTGGCAAAAATTCAGCAGCACTAATATGGAACAGAGCTCTACCCCTAGTGGAGACAGCAGAGTCAGACTGGCTGGTTGGAGGATGCCAATCATTAACTTCTCCAGCCACCTTACTCTGAATCCATGTACTCTAGGAAATGCTCTTCTAGCTTCACCTCTGTATGGACAGATGTCCTGGTTAACAAGCACAAGAATCTGATCGCTGGGGCCTGGGTTTAGCTGCCTAGCAAGCGCAAGCTCATGAGTTCAATTGCTGGTACAGAAAAGAAAGGAAAAGAAAAGAAAAGAAAAGAAAAGAAAAGAAAAGAAAAGAGGAGAATCTGATCATTTAATCATTTAACCAAGTGTACATTTTTCACTACATGTCGGTATTCTAATTACAGTTTGATTTCCCACATATGAGAATCCAAAAGGAAATAATGCTCTGATCAGCAAACAGTGATATCTGATTTCACTATTAATTCTGTGTTTCAATATACAGTTGGAAATTGGCATTTGAGGTTTTTCTAGACATTACTGTTTTGTTAGACACTGAAAAACATCCACTTAGTTGTTGACAAATTTGCTTCTGAAACCCACCTTTGCCTTTAATGCCAACTTGGATAACCAGTTTCTCCCAAACTTTTCCTATCCCTTCTTTCCTCCAAACACTCCTTTTCTTTGAGCTGCAACCTCAGATACACAGGAAATGACTCCAGGAACCCTTTGTAGTCACAAAACAGGGTTTTCCAAATAAGACTAACTAAGAAGGGTTTGTGTTTTTGTTTGTTTTGTTTTGTTTTTTGGAGATGCAGTCTTGCTGTATGTAGTTCAAGCTGGCCTTGAACTCACTATGTAGCCCAGGCTGGCCTCAAACTCAAAGCAATCCTCCTGCCTCAGCCTCCGGAGCACTGGGGTTACAAAAGTGTGCCACCATGCCCAGCTGAAGTATTTTAAAAATATGACAAGAGTTAAAGGTTCTAGGAAGGGATGGAAAAAGAAATACATTCTCCTCCTCTTTCCATTTTCATTCACAGACCATCCCTTTTACTCCCTTCTTTCATAGCCCTATCTCTTGGTTTCAGAGAAGAGACAGAGAAAGTAAGGGAAGAGTTAGAGCTAAGGATGAGTAAGTTATCCCCAATCTATTTCCAATTCCCTCAAAGTAAGAGCAGCGCTATCTAAAAGGCATGAGGGATTCCTCTCCACGCCCCTTTACCCATCCCACCGCAAGATTTGGTCTACTTAGGTAAAGCTAAGGCTGTGCATGTGCATTTGTGTGGTTTTTGAGACTACATACTCCAGGTCTTCCTTAAACTCATCACATAGATAGCCCAGACTGGCCCTGAACTCACCATATTCCTGCCTCATCCTCCCAAGTGCTAAGATTATAGGATGTATCATCACACCTGGCTTATAAAATGCTTGAACTAATAATTTCTCCCATTGGCCCTCAGAGGATAGCCTTCCTTGCCTGTTTATATCTCTTATTTTAAAAGCACAGGTGCCTTTTGGACATGGTGGCACATGCCTGTAATCCCAGCACTCAGAAGACAGAGGCAGGAAAATCACTGCAAGTCCGAAGCCAGCCTGGGCTATACAGTGAACTCAAGGCAAGTCTGCACTATACAATGAAACCTTGTCTCAAAAAAAAAAAAAAAAAAAAAAAAAAAAAAAAAGCAGGGCTGAAGATGTAGCTCAGTGCCTCAAGTGCCTGCCTGGCAAGCATGAGGTCATAAGTTCCACCCTTGGTACCAAAAATATTAAAAATAAAAAAGCAGCACAGGTGTCTAACTTCACCAACCTGATTTGGCATGCTCATTATGTACAAAGGTGGAAAGGCGGATTCTGTGTGAGGTCAGCACTCAGTGAAGAAAACAACCGTTTTTTCTGCACTCAGTGTCCTCTTGAAAGAATATTTAGAAATTATATTTTCCTTTTTCTTTTGGTCAAGAATCTATGTGAAGTAATACTTGTTGCATACAAAAATGCCCTGTCAGCTATAGCATATTTTTCTAAAAATTACACAGGGGGCAGTGACATCTCTTAGTTGGCACAAGCTTTGCACCCAGAACCCTGCCCCAGGCATGGAGAAATCCATGCAATCTATTTACCTACTTCATGCCAAGTTGACTAAGATTATTACAGTACAAACTCAACACAACTCTCTTATACATCAAGAAAATTCACCTTTGGCCCTAAACCAAACATACTCTGCCACACTACCACTGCTTTCAATATTTTTGTTTTCCTTTGAGATAGGGTCTCACTGTACAGTCCAGACAGGCTTCAAGCTCATTATATAGCCCAGGGTGGCCTCAAATTCTCAATCCTGCTGCCTCAGTTTCCTGAGAGCTAGGATTATAGGAGCAGACATTCTGCACTGCACACTGCCTTTTACAAACATGAGTCCATGCCTCTCTTCCAAGAATTTAACAGCTTCCTGCTGCATGCTTAAGAAGTAATGAAGTTTGCATTTTCAGCCACAGCAATGAAATGTAAGCACTGGATGCTCTCAGGTCCCACGAATAACTGCATCTCCTGACACAAGGTCACTGAACCCACGGAGGGCTACACAAGACTGACTTTAGTCACTCCCAAAGTCCCCAGGATAAGGACTGCCTGAATCATATAGGATGACAACCTTATCAGATAGCAGAGGCCGGCAGGAGGACCCCAGAGCCCATCTGTCTGTGCTAACACATGAAGGCTGCTGTGAGGAAAGGTCACCCACCTCACAGACAGGTTCCAGGGGAACCTCTAAGGACCCCAGTGAGATCTTGGACCTAGGAGGTCTACTTCTAGATGTTTTTCAAACCTAGGAATCCTAAAAAGCTGAGTATGAACTACTCAAAAGGAATCTCAAAATGTCTAGAGTAGTTCTCTGTGAAAGTTCAAATCTTCCCTTCCCTTCCCTTCCTCGTCCCCTTCTCCTCTACCTTCCCTTCCTATCTCACCCCAGAAACACCAGACAGGAGACAGGCCAAGGTTTGGAAAATACACTGGGCATCATGGTGCACACCTGTACCACAGGAGGCTGAGGCAGGAGGATCACTGTGCATTTTGAGGCCAGCCTGAACTATACAGCAAGACCTTGTCTCAAAAAACAAACAAAACAGGGCCAGGGATTTAGCTCTGCAGCATAAGCGCCTACCTGGCAAGTGCAAGGTTGTGAGTTCAATCCCTGGCACCAAAAAACAAAAGCAAACAAACAAACAAAAAAATAGAACAGAAATTCAGAAAATAAGTGCCTAGGATTTAGCTCTGAGACATAAGCGCCTGTCTAGCAAGCATGAGGTCAGGAGTTCGATCTCCCGTACCAAAAAAAAAAAAAAAAAGTAAAGATATTCTTTATTCTTAGGTAAGAAAAATTCACAAAATAATTCCAACCCGGGCTGGGGATTTAGCTCAGTGGCTTAAGCGCCTGCCTGGCAAGCACAAGGCCGTGAGTTCGATCCCCAGTACCAAAAAAAAAAAAAAAAAAATTCCAACCCCACTTCAGTGACACATGTTAGTTCAACATAAGCCATCAATTCAGAGCCCCCAGCAGGGTCAATCCCCACCCTCCAGGTGAAGAACATGCCACACTCTTCTTAAAATTACATAAGAGACAACGGCATCTCTTGGCTGGCACAAGCTCTGCACCCAGAACCCTGCCCCGGGCATGGAGAAGTCCACGCTATCTGTTTGCCTCCTTCATGCCAAGATGGCTAAGGTTCTTACCCTGTATGCTCAGTATAATTCTCTTCTGTGTCAAGAAAACTCCATGTGTACACAATGGACTTTGGTGATTGCTGTTTCTAAATCTAGGCTAAGGCAAGAGGATCAATGTGTTTTGATAACTGCATAGCAAAACCCTGTCTCAAAAACACTAAAAAAAGCCGGGAGGGGGGGGTGTCACCTACAGCACCACATGACAAGGTTTTGAATACATCCCTAGTGCTAGGGGAAAAAAATAAGCCAGGTATAGGTGCATACTCGTTCCAAGCAGAAAGCAAGAGGATAACAAGTTTTACCCAAGCCTGAGCAATTTAGCAACTTAGCAAGACCCTGTCTCAAAATAAAAAGTAAAAAAGACCTGGGGATATTGCTCAGCACAAAAGCCCTGAGTTTAAAAAAAAAAAAAAATTACAGTCCTCAGTATCCTCTGGGGCCAGGGGTTTAGCTCAGCAGCACAAGCACCAGCTTGGCAAGTGTGAGGTTGTGAGTTCGATCCCCAGTATCCAAAAAAAAAAATCCTCTGACAATTGATTCTAGGACCACCACAGGCTCAAGATGCCAAAATACATGCTAAGTTTCCTGTATCAAATGATATATTACTTGCAAAAAACTTCCACCACCCTCACATAAAACTTCATTTATCCCTAAATAAACCGTAATACCTTATACAATATAAATAGTTATATCACATTACTTATAGTTATCCTGGAGATTAAACCCAGATCACATATGCCAGGCAAGGTCTGCTGTACTAAAGTACACCCTAGCCTGGATTTATTTTTCCCACACATTTCCCCCCCCCCTTTTTTTCTGTGCTAAGGACTGAATCTAGGGCCTTGTACTTGCTAGGCAAGTGCTCTCCCACTGAGTTAAATCTCTTAACTCCCAAATATTCTGATCCATAGTTTATACTGAACCCAGTATTCAGAACCCATGAGTGTGACTACACATTCACACGATGGAGTACTATACAGCCCTCATATGGTACTGTAGCATAATCCAAGGGCACTCTACCCCAGAGATGCATCTCCCTCACTTTTCATCTTTTGAGACAATGTCTCACTAAGTTGCCCAGTCTGGCGCTGAACTTTAAATCCTCCTGCCCTGGAGAGTAACTGGGATTATAGGCATGCACTACTGCTCCCAGCTCCGGACTCCTTAGTAACAGGGTAAATGTTCTCTGTTCACTGAAGAAAAACAAAACAAACAAACAAACAAACAAAAAACCAAGAAACATAAAAATGAGTCATCACATGACCTAAAGTTTATCTGGAAAAATGTTTATTTTTTCTTTCCATTTGCCTGCCAGCCAGCCAGCTATATATCTATCTATCTGCCTACCTAAGTAGTATACGCTTGCAATCCAGTCACTTGGGAGGCTAAATATTAGGAGGATTTGAAGTTTGAGGCCAGGATAGGCAACTTAAGAGATCCTGTCTCAAAATGTAACAAAGGGTGAAGGTGCAGCTCAGTAGTAGAGTGGTTCAGTGGCCCCGGGTTCAAAAAGTAAAAAATCTGAAAGTCAGAAGTGACTACCTAGAGATAGTCACTGGTGGTGATTGTGTCCTGTTTTTATATATTTTCCAAAATATATACAGGCAGGGCCAGGGCTTTAGCTCAGCGGCACAAGCGTCTGCTTGGCAAGTGCCAGGTTGAGTAAAAACAATCAAAATTATCATATCATCCTCAAATAGGAGGGGTTGGTTTTGTGCTCTCATGCTGGGACCAAGCTGTGGTTCCGATCTAGTCGGCCACTGAGTTATTAAGACAACACTGGTACCCCAGGCTAGAAGAAGCCCCTAACCTCATCCTTTCACTTCCCTTGTCTAGAAAACAAAGGTAGCACAGGAAGCCCTGCCCCTGGGCCTACTTTGACCACCTATAGGACCCAAACTTCAGCCTTCAGCCACGTCTGCACTCACCTGTTCTGCAGTAAGGGTAGGCGTTCCATGCCTTCTCGTGTATATTTAGGGCTCCCGCTGGGGCCAGCATTCGGACAAATGTGGGTACTTTGCTGTATCAAAAAAAAAGGACTGATGAGATGCAGGGGAATAAAGTGACGACAGCATGTTTTTCAACCCACAGACCCAGCTTCTTTCTTCAAAGGGGAGTTGACAAGCAAGCTTCCATGAGATAGCAGGTTACATTTGTGGTAAGCCAGAGCCTCACACCTAGCTTAACTGGATACCAACATGGCCCAAAACTTGCCCCGCCACCCACCAGGACCAGGGTAGCCTATAAGGCACCATACTATTCACTATGGCCTACTGGCTGTGACACGCTCATTATGCATTCTTTCCAGAGCTCAGTGGGCACAGGGTAGGTACTACACAGACTGACGATAACATGCAAAAACCAGTACCTGCAAGCATGCATTGCCAAAGTTAGACCATACTCCTTAGCCTAGGTTTATGGGACAAGATAACTAGCTGACTAACTGAATGTGGGATCTGAGAGGATCTGGTTTACTTTTGTAAGTTCTAAGAGAACAGGCGGGCATTAGGATCATCTGCTTCCTAGGACAAATGCTTTCTTTTTTGGTACTGGGGATCAAACTCACAACTGCATGTTCGCCAGGCAGGCACGTATGCCGCTGAGCTAAATCCCTGGCCCCAAATACTTTCTTCTATTCAATCTTCGTCTCAGGTTGTATAAAAATATGTAAAGGATGGACCAAACTTTTGAGGGGGAAGGGGAACGTTACTGGGGATTGAACCCAGGGCCTTTACTCGGAGCTACAGTCCCAGCCACTTTTTTTTTTTTTTTTTTTTTTGAGAAAGGGTCTTGCTGAGTGCTTAAATTACCCAGGCTGGGCTGGAATTTGTGCTTTTCCTGCTCAAGCTCCCATAGTGCTGGGATTATATAAGTGAGTCACCACATCTGTCTGTCTGTCTTGGTTTTTAACTGGTAATTTATATAATCTTTAGTAGCTCTACCAACCTCATCATCCTAGCATCTCAGGCCTAAGAGAAAGAACTAACTAACTCCACAGAGATCTAATTCTATGACTCAAAGCAAGCATGAGATTCACACACTCAGGTGATACTCCCATGTGTCACATGCTGGGACACATAGAGAAACCAAACAGTGGAGAGTATAACCAGGCAAATGACAACACTGAAGGTAGGTGGGGTGAGCACAGGGCTCTTGTGGTCTGAACACTACAAAAACATGCAGAAGGACAGGCTCTGGGCAGAATCCTCTGCAAAGTCACAAAGACCCAGAATAGGAGCCAGGCGTGGTGGCACAGGCCTGTAATCCCAGCACACAGGAGGATCACTGCAAATTCGAGATTGATCTGGGCTGCAAAGTGAGTTCCAGGACAGCCTGAACTGCATAGTGAGATATTCATTCATTCATTCATTCATATTCTCTCTCTCTCTCTCTCTCTCTCTCTCTCTCTCTCTCTC
>PVJX010044238.1:0-13283 GCA_004027295.1 Dolichotis patagonum
CTGTTACAAAGGTGTGATTTGTAAATGACTGTGAATTAAATCTAATTTTCATTTGGTGAGGGAGTTTATTTAAAGACTTCTCTTTGTAGTCTGAACAGTCCTTGTTGCATAGTACAGGATGTACACTGTAGGCATAGCAATCCTGAAATTCTTGGTAATCCTCTTACATCACCCTCTCAAGTGCTGTGAGAATGATCATGTATTATCTCACTGGACTGAACACTTCCTTCTGTATTTAGTAACCAGTTTCTTTGCTATATCTCAACTTTCATTGTATTTCAAGCATTTCATATATATTCTTTCCCACATTACCTTTCTTTATACCCTAGTAGAATTTCTAGTATTCAAGTGCAAGGAGATAATTTGGTACTCCTGAGCTATAGGTTTATAGCTACGCTTTCCCTAATTTCCTTGTCTATAGAAAGGTCAAATAAACCTTTATGTATATTAAATTTTAGTAATTCATAAACCTCCTTTCATATTCAACTAAATATTTATGAAAACAGTTTTTTAAAAAATTTATTTAGAAAGAAAAAAACAACCAAACAAAACAGAAAAAATGGTAGCAACAATACAGAATTCCAAAGGAAAAAAGAAAAGAACAAAAAAAAACACTAAGAAATCACTAGTTGATAAGTTACATACTGACATCTTGGAAATAGTTGTTCAAGTTACAGAATTAAAGCATACGAAGTAGACATTCAAACAGTGACTCTGTTAACAGTTCCACTCAACAATCTAACAAAAACAGTAGAATGGTCATCTATCTTACACACTTAAACATACATGTAGTTACATCCTTTAGAGCACTTTCTTTTCCTCTCTGTTTTACAGTAGCAATTGCACATTTTGGGTTTTATTACTCCTACAGTTCTTCATCCTTTTTAAACTAGAGACACAATGTGATATTTATAAATGGGATTCATATTTATTTTGCTAATGAGGATAGTCTCAATTTGTCTCCATTTCTCTATGAATGCCTCAAGATCATCTTTTGTATAGCTGAGTAATATACTATTGTGTAAAAATACTACATCGTTTTCATCCACTCTGCAGTTGATGGGCATTTTGGTTGTTTCCACGATTTAGTTATTACAGACTATACTGTTATAAACATGCGTGTACATATATAATTGTGATATGCCCTTTTCAGTTTTTCTGGGAAAATACCCAGGAGGAGAATAGCTGGGTTGAATGGAACTTCCAATCCTAGTCTTATGAGAAGTGTCCATAACGATTTCCATAGTGGTTGTACCAGTCTACACACCCACCAACAGTGGAGCAGTGTTCCTCCCCCCAATCTTGCCAACATTTGTTATCAGTTGATTTCTTGATGGCAGCTATTCTTTCCAGTGTGAGATGATATCTCAATGTTGTTTTAATTTGCAATTGTCAAATGACCGGTGATGGTGAACATTTTTTCATGTATTTATTTGCCTTTTGAATATCTTCATATTAGAATTGTGTGTTCATCTCAGATGCCCATTTTTGGAGAGGATCTTTGAATTTAGGGGGGGTTGATGTTTTTCAATTCTTTATAGGTTCTGCATAAAAGTGCTTTATATGACGGCTTGCTGGCTAGAATTCTTTACCATTCTGTGGGTTTTCTTTTCAATGTGATGTTGATTTCTTTTGAAGTGCAAAAACTTTTCAATAATATGAGATCCCAGTTGTTGATTCTCTGAAGTGTTTCCCGTGCAGTTTGCATTTTGTTCATGAATTCTCTGCCTACCCCTATGTCTCTAATATTTCTGCCTACCTTATCTTCTATTAGATTTAGTGTTTCTGCTTTAATGTTTAGATCTTTGATCCACTTAGACTTTAGTTTTGTGTGTGGTGATAGGCACAGTTCTATTTTCAGTCTTCTGCATGTGGAGAGCCAATATTTCCAACAACATTTATTAAAGAAGATATCCTTCCTCCAGTGAACATGTATAGACCCTTTGTCAAATATCAGGTGGCTGAGTGTCTTTGTATCTATACTAGCATCTTCTAATCTGTTCCATTGATCCTCAGGTCTATTTCTTTGCCAGTACCAGGCTGACTTTATCACTGTGGCTTGGTAGTACAGTTTCAAGTGAGGAATTGAGATGCCTCCTGCCTTACTTTTATTGCCCAGAATTGACTTTGCTATTCTAGGTTTCTTCTCGTTCCAAATGTATTTTCTCTAGATCTGTGAAGTATCTCAATGGCATTTTGATTGGCACTGCATTAAATCTGTATAACAGTTTGAGGAGTATGGCCATTTTCAAAATGTTGGTTCTTCCTAGCCAAGAGCAAGAAATATCCTTCCATTTTATAATATCCTCCA
This sequence comes from Dolichotis patagonum, assembly GCA_004027295.1. NCBI lineage: Eukaryota > Metazoa > Chordata > Mammalia > Rodentia > Caviidae > Dolichotis > Dolichotis patagonum. Next base: position 2,312 of record PVJX010044238.1, read on the forward strand.
CCTCCTTTGTTAGCATAGTATAATTTTCATTATATAGGTCTTCTACATTTTTAGTTAAGTTGATTCCTAAGTATTTCATTTTTTTAGATGTTATTGTGAAGGGTGATATTTCCATAATTTCTCTCACAGTGAGTTTCTTGTTTGTGTACAGAAATGCTATTGATTTTTGAGCATTGAATTTGTAGCCAGCTACACTGCTGAATTTGTTTATTCCCTCTAGTAGTTTTTAATGGAATTTTTTGGGGGTCTTCTATATAGAGTATCATGTCATCTGCAAATAGTGAAATTTAACTTCTTCCTTCCCTTTCTTTATTCTTTTTATTTCTTTCTCTTGTCTGATTACCCTGGATAGTGTTTCCAGAACTATAATGAATAGGAGTGATGATAGTGGACATCCTTGTCTTTTTCCTGATTTTAAAGTGAAAGCTTTCAGTTTTTCTCCATTTAGTATAATATTGGCTGTTGGTTTGTTATAGATGGCCTTTATAAGGTTGAGGTAGACACTGTGTATTGCAACTTTCTAAAGGGTTTTTATCATGAACTTGTGTTGGACCTTATTCTTTTTCTGCATCTATTGAGATGACCATGTGTTTTTTGTTTTTGGCTCTGTTGATGTGGTGTATTATATTTATTGATTTGCACATGTTATACAATCCCTACATTACTCGAATAAATCCCACTTGGTTATGATGCATAATCTTCTTGATGATTTTTGCTGCATTCTATTTGCTAGTATTTTATTGAGAATGTTTGCATCTATGTTCATTTGTGAGATTGGCCTATAGTTCTACTCTTTGGTTGGGTCTTTCTCTAGTTTTGGTATCAGAGTAATACTTGCCTCCAGGAATGAATTAGGGATAATTGCTTTCTTTTCAATTTCATTGAATAGTTTAAGGAGTATTGGCATCAAGTCTTCTCTAAATTTCTTATACAATTCAGCTGTGAATCCATTAGGACCTTGGCTTTTCTTTGTTGGTAAGTTTTTTATTGCATTTTCAATTTCAATGGGACATGGGCTTTTCTTTATTGGTAAGATTTTATTTCATTTTCAATTTCAATAGCTGATGTTGGGTTATTCAAAATTGCTGTATCTTCTTAGTTGAGCTTTGGTAGTTCGTATGTTTGTAGAAATCTGTCCATTTCCTCTGTGTTTTCCTCTCTATGTGAGTAGAGATTTTCAAAGTAGGTATACGTGATCTTTTGAATTTTGAAAGGGGGGATCTGTAGTGATTCCCCCATTTTTGGCCTTATTGTGTGAATTTGGCTTTTTTCTTTTTTTTTCTTGATAAGCTTAGCTAGAGGTTTGTCAGTTTTGTTTATTCTCTCAAAAAACAAGCTTTTTGATTCATTAATTCTTTGTATTTTTTTTTAGTTTCACTTCCATTGATTTCTGCTCTAATCTTTACAATTTCCTCTCTTCTATGAGCTTTAGATTTAACTTGCTTCTCTTTTTTAGAAGCTTGTGATGAAGCATTAGACTGTTTATTTGTGCTCATTCTGTTTAATTGATATGATAATTTATTGCTGTATATTTACCTCTTAGGACCTCTTTCATTGCATCGCAGATTAAGTAGGTTCTTTCTGCATTTTCATTGAATTCATTTATTTCTTCTTTAATTTCATCTGTAGCCTACTGGTTGTTCAAAAGGTTGTTATTTAACTTCCACATATTAATGCCAGTTTTGCATGTTCTTTTGCAATTAATTTCCAATTTAAGTGCACTATTGTCAGATAGTATACATGGGATAATTTCAACACCCTTGTGTTTACTTAAGAATGCTTTATGGGATAATATGTGGTCTATTTTTGAGAATGTCCCATGGGCAGCTGAGAAGAATGTGTATTCTGATGTGGTTGGCTGGAAAACTCTCTAAACATTTACTAAGGCCACTTGCTCATAGTTATGTTTCAGTTGTATTATTTCTTTGCTGATTTTTTCTCTCTTTGATCTATCTCTTTGTGACAGTTGGCTGTTAACATCACCTGTAATAATGTGTTCTTGTGTATTACATTTTTCATGTTCTTTAGTATCTGTCTTATGTAGCTGCGTGTTCCTATGTTCGGTGCATATGTGTTTATAATTGTTAGTTCTTCCTCTTGAATTGTTCCACTTACGAGTATGTAGTGGCATTCTTTGTCTGTTTTACTCACTTTAGGTTTGAAGTTCATATTGTCTGCAAATAGAATAGTTACCCCTGCTTTTTCTGGGTTCCTGTTGCATGGAATCATGTTTTCCATCCTTTGACTTTTAACCTATGAGCTTCTTTTTGAGACACATGAATTTCTTGTACAAAGCATGTTGTGGGATCCAGTTTCTTTATTCATTCTATGAATGTGTTTCTTTTGATATGTGAGTAGAGCCCATTTACATTTATGAATATCACTGATATGTACTGGCTTTATTTTGTCATGTTGTGTTACTGTTGTTACTTTCCTGTTTTTCTCCCTTGTTTGCATTGTTTTCCAGCCTGGTGTTTTCTTTCTGTTGTTCTGGAGATTGTGGTCACTTTTATCTCTACCTAGGATGTCCTTCAGCACTCTTTCCAAGGTTGATTTGGTGGATATGAATTTCTTTAGTTGTTTTTTGTCATGGGAGTATCTTGTTTCTCCATTAAATTTTAAAGGCAGTTTTGCTGGTATGTCAGTCTGGGTTCAAATTTGTTTTCTTTTAGGGCTTGAAATACCTCACTCCAGGTTCCTCCTAACCTGAAGGTTTGTGCTGAGAAACCTCCCATAATTCTGATAGGCTTTCCTTGATAGGTGAGTTGCATCTTTTCTCTAACAGCTGTTAGTATTTTGTTTTTATGCTGTATGTCTGAAATCTTAATCATAGGTCTGGGTGTAAGTTTATGTTGGGGTGGCATTCTATATGCATCACTTATATGTGTATCTGATTTTCCCCCCATGTTTGGGAAATTTTCTGCCATTATTTCTGTTAACAGCTTAGCTATATCCTTTGCTTTTCTCCTGCTTCCTCACTAATGCCTATTACTGTAACATTGTTTCTCTTGGCATCATCTTGTGGTTGTTGAATTGTCATTTCATGCTGCTTTGTTGTTTTTATCCATTCTCCCCTTTCAGGATCGCTATCTGTAATCCTGAGCTCAAGGTCTGAGATTATATCCTTAGCTTCATTTAATTGGCTTTGCAGGCTTTCAATACAATTTTTCACTTCTTGCATGTCTATTTCAATTTGTTTCGTAGATTGTGCTTGTTTTCTACATTGTTCATTCAATGTTTCAATCAATTTCCCATGCTCCTGTAGTTTCTTACCTGTTTCTTCCCTAGCTATGTTGAGCAGATCATTTACTAAGGTTGTTACTTTTGTCTTTACATAAGACATTATTTCTAATTTGAGTTCTTCCATAGACTCATGGATTTGTTTCTTTACTTCATTTGCTCTCTTTTCAGAGATTTCTGGTGTATGAATTTTAGGGTCCTCTATTTCATTATCACCTGCACTTGCTCCTGATCAACTAGATGTTCGTCATTGCATTTTGCCTTTTCTGTTAGTCATTTTCACCTTTTGGGTAAATTTGTGGTCTTTCTATTCCAACAGTCACAACTTTCTATAGTGTGTGTTTCAGGGTTCCACTGTGTGGTTGACGTTTGTCAAATTGCTGGGTACCACCATGAAGAGGATATCCACTCTCCTGAATTCCTCCAACTGTGTCTATTGGGTGAGTCCTACATTCTTTCTGGGCTAAAGAAGGGCAGCTCTTAGTTCCTGCTGTTGTTATATCTTCAGGTTGTTGCAGGTTACTTGGTCTCCGTGGCTATAGTGTTTGTGTCAGCTGAGGCCTTACTGTTTTCACTAGGGGTCTCATAAGTTCTTTTAATTTCCTCTACATTGTGCCTGGGTGATATTGGCGCACACCTCAACCTGTCTGATGTTTTCTGTGTGGGGGGAGTGGAATACCCACTCTCTTGCCAGGTTAGCCAAGGTCTTACACTTGGAGGGAGTTTCACTTCCACCCCTATTTACCCATTGCAGACCTCTATTTTATGGGGCAAGCTCACCACACTGACTGAAGTTTGATGAGGTCTTCTGTTTGGGTGAGGAGTTCCTCAGCCTCTCATCGAGCCAAAATGGTACTCCATGTAGTCCAATATTGTAGGTGGATGGACTGATCCAGCACTTGTGGTCTCAGGCTGCTCAGGCCCTTCACAACCATTCTCCTGGATGTTCCTTGCAGGTGAAGGGTGGTTCTATCAGTCCCCAGTCGCCCAGGAGTACGCAAGTCCCGTGTTGTTCCCTGCTGGAGATGGGTGTATCTAGCTCTCCTGAGCAGCCCCAGGGAGCTCTGCCACACAATGTTCTCTGTGGCCAAAGGGCAGGCCTAGCTGCCCAAGCAGCCCCGGAGAGTGCCAGTCCCAAGATCTGAAACCAGTTTTAAGAGTATAAATTCTGTCTAGAATGAAAGATGAACTCAGTGTTTTGAATGAGAAATTTTTTGTGAATGGTGGTTTGCAGGCTCCCTATTTGAGCTCTGCTGTAAACTCAGTGAAAAACTACATTACAGGTGTCCCTCCAGGACAAGCCATGCTCCAGTTCTGTGATTGCTTTGGCTGTGTGTTTTAGTCTTGCGTCAGTGTTTATTTTGAATGTACTTGAGTTTTCATGACCATAAATAGCAGGCAATACTTGAAAGAATGACCTTTAGTTAGACTTTTTATTAGAGGAGCTGAAAAATATTTTTGTTGTGTTTCTAACCATCAGGACACTTGTCATTATTTAGGAGACAGTGACCTTTGAGGATGTAGCTGTGACTTTCACCCCAGAAGAGTGGAATTTACTGACTCCATTTCATAAAGATCTCTACATAGGTGTGATGTGGGAAACATATATGAATATTACTGCGACAGGTAAAGATGATATGATTTATTTATTTATACAAACTGCATTAATTTTTGCTCAGTGATATAGTTTAATATATTTGATAATTATAACATTGGCTTGCATATCTCAGTTCTGATTATATTATACCATGAGTATAACTGGAACCAGTGATGACAATGTATTGTTATAGTGAATTTTTATTTCTATGTCTGTAATACAGGAAGAATGTTGCATGATCAGCAAATTGAAGAAGAGGACAAAAATTACTCAAGAAATCCAAGGTGACTGACACACATAAGAGTAAAGGAACATTTTAAGTGTCAGTGTGTGAGCTTAAAGATTGCAACAAAGAAATGGAAGAAATGAGGTCAAGTTTCACTTTAACCTCAGAAAAATATCAAGAGATACACTTGTTTTTATTTTTTATTATCTGAGAATCGATAGAAAAAAGTATTTGAATGTATGAATCAAAGGTAGTGCTGATACTATGTACCAAATAACACTATCTAATACAACTCTTTTACATTGCTTTTATGGTTAACATCATGGAAATGTATGACAGTAAATTTAAATATTGTGTTCTGATATGTAGGAAATGAACAAATTGTGAATTTTGATAGAAATTCATCTTCAAAATATCATTTATGTAAATATGTGAATACTGACTCATGATCTAAAAAATTTTTCACAGACAATCAGTATTCAAAATTGAAATCAATGCTACTGTTAATATAAGTACTTTGTAAATATTATATAGAATGTTGAGCTCTTCACATTTATAATTCCTCATACATTGTTGATGGGTACATAAAATTAAAAACTGATAATAAAGAGGTCTAAAAAATAAGCAATACATTTCATATTGTTTCACATGTACATCCATTAGCATATACCTTTTTTTTTTACTTTTGAGCCATGATTTTATACTGTAGTTCAGGTTGACATTGAACTTCCTGTGTAGCTCATACTGACCTGAAACTCAGGCTGATCCTCCTGCCTCAACTGCGAACTGTTAAGTGGGTTGTACTGTGTCATTATGTTCAACAGTTCTCACATATCACATTACTGACTCCATTTCAAAAGAATCTCTACATGGGTGTGATGTGGGAAACATATGAATATTACTGCGACAGGTAAAGATGATATGATTTAGTTATTTATACAAACAGCATTAATTTTTGCTCAGTGATATAGCTTAATATATTTGATAATTATAACATTGGCTTGCATATCTCAGTCCTGGTTATATTATACCATGAGTATAACTGGAACCAGTGATGACTTAATGTATTGTTATAGGGTCCGTATGACTTAATGTATTGTTATAGGGTCTATATTGTCAAATAGATGAAAATCATCAAATGCTAGTGATCCACACAGTTATGTTCAATCCAGCACATGAAAGGGCATTTACAATATCTAGTAAAGGAATCACCTAACAGCAGCTAAGCTCTGGGAAGAGCCCAGATGCCATCACTGGATTCCCAGATAAAGAAAATGTGGGCTCAGATCATCATAGGGGCACATCCCTACAATCCCAGCACTCTGCATGGCTGAATCAGCAGGCTGACGACTTGAATTTCAGCATGAGCAAGTTCATGATCAATAAGAATATCTCTCCAACAAACAAATAATAGATCAGCAAATGTAATTCAGTCTAAGACCTGTGTTTAACTCTACACTGAAAAAAATATGCTATACAAGACACCGTGACAACATTTCAAAAGAAACAAAAAGAGTTGGACATTAAGTGAAGTAAATGAGACACAGAAATGGAAATATCAAAACTTTTCTCTCAAATGGGATATTAAAAGCATATTTGAGAAGTAAAACTAAAGTGAGATAATACATGACCAGAAATCCTTACTTTCTGTAGATAAGAAAGATGATTAGGTTAAATAGACAAGGGGGAGAATGAAGACCCTAAGAGGTAAAAAAAAGGATCAATATTTGATAGTCATTTGTACCAATCTCCTAAAATAATATTATGTATTAGAATCAAATACCAATTTGAAATTGCCAAATGAACCATACTTTTTAGAATGAATAGTACTTTGAAAGAAGTCCTGCTGGGCAATAAGTCAGTTAACCATCAGAATTACTTAGCAGGCATCAAACCAAACTTAACACCATAAATCTCATTTGTGAGTATGGAGCTCTTGTCATTGTGATTGATATCTTTCTTTGCATTTTACAGATATGGTGGAGACAATTATTTGAGAACTGAAGAGCATCAATATAAATGTAATGAAGATATAGAGACCTGCAGGGATTTCCAGTCCTTTGAGAAGCATGAAACAAGGAAGACTGGAGAGAGGCCCTGTCAATATGGGCAATGTGGGGAGGACAGCTCTGATCTTAGTGAACAAACTCACTCTGGGCAGAAAAACTTTGTGGGTAAGAAAAGTGTGAAAGCCTACATGATGCCTAACTTTGTTCAAACCCATGAGAGAAATCACAGTTCTGGGAAGTCATATGTACAAAAACATCATGAGAATAGTTCTATTTCTTCATACCATATTGAAACAGATGTTAGAAAATATAATGGAGACAAACACTATATAACTGAGAAATGTGCAAAAGCATTATCTCATAGTAGTTCCTTTAAAAAGCATAAAGAGTTTCACATTGGAAAGCAACCATATGAATTCAAGCAATGTGAGAAAACATTCAGTACTCAGAGTAACTGTCAAAGAGATAAAAGGATTCACAATGTGCAGAAAAACTATGTATGCAACAAATGTAGGAAAACATTCAGTAGGGCCTCTTATGTTAAAATACATGGTAGAATTCACACTGGGGAGAAAGCATATGTATGTAAGCAATGTGGGAAATCTTTCATTCAAAATAATACCCTTATTAAACATGAAAGAATTCACACTGGGGAGAAACCCTATGTATGCAATAAATGTGGGAAAGCATTTATAACGGATTCAAGTTGTAAAATACATGAACTAATTCACACTGGGGAGAAACCCTTTGTATGTAAGCAATGTGGGAAATCTTTCACTCAAAATAATACCCTTATTAAACATGAAAGAATTCACACTGGGGAGAAACCCTATGTATGCAACAAATGTGGGAAAGCATTCCGTATAGCCTCTCACTGTAAAGCACATGATAGAATTCACACTGGGGAGAAACCATATGTATGTAAGCAATGTGGGAAATCTTTCAATCAAAGTAGTAACCTTATTACACATGAAAGAATCCACACTGGTAAGAAGTCCTATGTATGCAACAAATGTGGGAAAGCATTCAGTACACCCTCTGGTTGTAAAGCACATGATAGAATTAACACTGGGGAGAAACCATATGTATGTAAACAATGTGGGAAATCTTTCTGTCAACGTGGTCACCTCATTACACATGAAAGAATTCACACTGGGGAGAAACCCTTTGAATGTAAGCAATGTGGGCAAACTTTCAGTCAAAATGGTCACCTTATTGGACATGAAAAAATTCACATGGAGGAGAAGCCATATGTATGTAAGCAATGTGGGAAATATTTCAGTCAAAATGGTTACCTTATTAGACATGAAAGAATTCACATTGGGAAGAAACCCTATGTATGCAACAAATGTGGGAAATCATTCAGTACAGCCTCTCTTTATAAAGTACATGATAGACTTCACACTGGGGAGAAACCCTAAGTATGTAAACAATGTGGGAAATCTTTTAGTCAAAAAGTCACCTTATTAGACATGAAAGAATTCACACTGCGTAGAAACCATATGTATGTAAGCAATGTGGGAAATCTTTCACTCAAAATTGTACACTTATTATTCATGAATGTACTCACACTAGGTAGAGCATCTATGGATATAACCAATATGTCAAACAATTCAATGTGCAGAAGTGCTGAAATTAAATCCTATCTATCTGTGTAAACAATGTAGGATGTTTTTCAGCTATATTAGTAGTTTTGTGTATATGAAAGTCTGCACTCTGTAGAAAAACCATATCTATATGATGTGAGTAAATGGATTTGTTGATAAATTCTCACTTTATAAAAATAAAAGATTCCACACTGAGAAGAAACCCTATAAACACAAGGAATGTAGGAAAACTTCCCACAACCAAAGAGATTGTCACTACATGAAAGAACTCACTCTGTATAGTGATTCTATGCATTGGAACAGTACTAGACAGTATTTACTGCACAAAGATGCCATCAAATAGATGAATTATGCACACAAGGAATAAACTTTATGTATGGAGGCAGTGCAGAAGTGATTTGCTGCAGTGTTTTCCTTTAGGAAACATAAGATTCCTCTCATTCTGGAGTGTAACTGCATGTAAGTAATTTTGGTAAATGTTGAGTTGACAGAGCTGCTAACCTTCTGGGTGATATACTACTGTGTCCGGAGCCTATGTATGCAATGTGGGAAAGCATTCAGTATCCATGGTTATTGTCAAACTTGTGAAAATAATCATAGTTAAGTGAAATCATAAATATTTAAGTGGCTATCTTTTTTAAATCGGTACCAGGGATTGAACTCATGACTGTGCACTTGCAAGACAGGCACTTATGCCGCTGAGCTAAATCCCCAGCCCCTTAAGTGACTATTTTGAAAATACTTTGAAAATTACTCATCTAGAGGAGACCTGTTAAAAAATATATAAAATTATAACTGTCAATGTATACTCATAAATTTTTTTGAACACACTCTCAAACACAGGTATCCTAAAATGTTTTTGTTTCTTTTTTCATAAATCACACATAAATATATGATCTATTTTTCTGTAGTCTTAATAAAAAGCATGTTTTTAAAGAAAGTTTAAGTACACTGAATCTTTTTTCCCATGTTTTTGATCCACCAGTGTCTTGTCTTGATGAATGACACCCAATTATCTCATGACCATTTTTCCCACCAGAATCTATAACTCTTATGTCAGTTAGTCGAAAAGGATCTAAACATTCATACTCAAAAGTGTGCTTGTATTCATGGCCTGTATCTATGTAGCCATGCTTATGTTAAGATATACCATAACAAACGCAAATCAGACTCAGTTACTGTTTGAAATAAGAATGAATTTAAACTATGGAGAAATCTTCTGTATGCAAGAAATTTGAAAAATAGTTCAGTACACAAACAGGTTCTAAAATACATGATAGAACTCACACTTGGGAGAAACTATGTAGGTGAACAAGGTGGAAAATCTTTCAGTCAGTATTGTAACTTCATCCATAAAATAATTCACATTTGGGACAAACCTTATGTAAGACATATTAAGAAGGCTTTCCTGATAATCCACATTTTTTAAACAGAAGATCCCATACAGGGAGAAACCTTATGTATATTAGCAATGTGGGAAATCTACCAGCCAAGTCCATAGCTTTTTTTTTATCAGTACCAGGGATCGAACTCACGACTGTCTGCTTGCAAGGCAGGCGCTTATGCCGCTGAGCTAAATCCCCAACCCCGAGTCCATAGCTTTCTAATGTATCAGAGAATTCACAATGGGAAGAAACTCTGTAGATAAGCAATTTGGGAAAATATTCAGATCACATAGTAACTGACAAACACATGAAAGAACCCACAATAGGCAGAATCCGTCTGCATGTAAGCAATGCATCAAAAGACTCCATCACCAGTGATTGTAGTGACATGAGAGAATTCACACAGGGAAGTAACCCTTTGAATTCCAACAATAGAGAAAAGCTTTCAGTGCAGATAATGACATCAAATAAGGAAATAATGCACACAAGGGAAAAAACCCCATTTAAGTGGTCAATATGAGAAGGATTTCTTGCAAATTTTTCACTTTATAAATGCTAAATTTCCCACACACTGGCCAGTAACTGTGTGAAAAAGATGTATTAAGAAAAAGTTTCCATTCACAGAGATGCTAACCTCCCAAATGATGCCACATTATGGGCAAAGCCTATGTATGTTCTGTGAGAAAGCACTCAATATAGGTGGGTAAGGTCAAATCATTTAAGTCAGCACTACGAAGAGAAACTGTACCTATGTAAGTGACTATTTTGAAAATACTTTGCAAATTATTCATGTAGTCTAGACCTTTGGAAGTACTGTAAAAAATTGCTGTCAATATATATTCATAGATTTTCCAGCAATCACACTTGAAGCTGGAGATATCCCAAAACATACTCATTTTGTGTTTCAG
>PVJX010044239.1:0-13280 GCA_004027295.1 Dolichotis patagonum
TTGCAGACCACTGGTTCACAGAAATCAAGGAAACACTTTATTCATGTTTACTCATTTGTTATAAAAGATGCAGATGAACCTCCAATGGAAAAGACGGTCGGGGCATAGTGTAGCGGAGAGGACAAGACCCCCTGGGCACAAAAACCTTCTAGGCACCTCCTGGTGTTCACCTCTGTGGAAGGGCCTGGAATGCATTTTGAGTTTTTCACGGAAGTTTCATTACACGTGTATGGTGGATTAAATAACTGACTGTTGATCAACTCAACCTTCAGCCCCTTCCCCTTCTGCAGATGGAGGTGCAGGGCTGAACCTCTCATCCACCAACCACAACAAGAAGCTTAGACTCTGAAGGAGCTCCCCAGAAGGAGCTCTCAAGAACTCACGAAAGCACCTATCACTTGGGAGACTCCGAGGGTTTTAGGAGCTGTGTTCCAGCACCTGAGGTATCTGTATCTCATTACACAACGTCACAGGGGTCAGTTCTCATAAAAACAATAGCAGTCCTGTGAGATGGGTACTATTATAATCCTCATCTTTACTACCAAGAAAAGCAATGCTTAAGGACGATACATAACTCGGTCAAGATCACAGGACTCAGAATCTGCAATTTGATAGCCTGACTACAAACCTCTAGGCACTTACTGCTCTATCATATTCTCCCATGGTTGAATAATTTTTCAAATAAATATCTTAGTTATTTTTAAGTCATTTACATGTGTTACTTACCATAATGTAACAGGGTTGATACATACTTCAAGTTACAATGGACAGAAACTTAAGTAACAACCAATCATTGGAAGGGCTTAGAGGACCCTCTTCCTTCAGACTATGGCCAAGACCACCCCTGTAATACGTCCTATTACTCTCTGAAAGAAGCCCTAATGCATAAAAGTAGTTATGATCATCAAATCTCTGGCACAGGGAAAATTTTTCTGATTTTTTTAACCTTAAACATTTGTTTTAAACCATCACATTAGGCTATCATTTAGACAGGTAAGCAAGACTTTCATTTTTTAAAGTTGAAGAAAAATCTTTTCTCAACTTCAGACAGCCTTTTAACTGTGTGATTACTCTGCCATCTAGCTTCCTAAGCCTATATAGCTGTTTGTTTTTCCTGGGGCATCTTAGGACCAAGCACTGCTTTGGTTCCAAGTGCACTGTTTAAAAACATTTAACAAATAAATGGTCACTGGAGGGAGGGGGGTGGGGTCAGAGACAGAGACAGAGAGAAGGGGGAAGAGGGAAAAGAATAGAGAGAAAGAATAGAGAGAGAAACATCATGTCCCCTCCCAAACAAGAAATAGTCCTCATTTCAAAGATCAATCACAATGTTATGAGACCCCTGATCCCGCTGAAGCTTTCTTCTTGGTAAAGGTCAACCCAAGAGCATTCTTTCCTCTTTTGGGGTGGGGTGGGGGCACTGGGAATCAAACTCGGGACCTCCCCCTTGCCAGGCAGGCGCTTATGCCACTGAGCTACATCCCTGGCCCAGCATTCTTTCTTTTCAAGAATGTGCATTGAAGATTTCTTGAACTGAAACTGAGTCAGGTGAACATGCAAGACCAACATGTAAAACACAGAGCATCCACCTGCTGGCTGTCTGATGCAACCTTGGAAGATTTTTCTAGTAATATGTACCTGTCCCATGATAATCATCCTTGGTTTTGAACCTTGGTACCCTAGAGTTACCAAGAATAATAAAACAAAAATCTTATTGTTACTAAACAATGGTAACAAATTCCTATGGAAAGGAAGAGAAATCTCTATTCCAGCATGAACCCCAGTTTGAGATTGTATTAAAACATTCTTCTTGAGGAAAGTCACCAATATCAGGAAATAAATGTCCTCAACTCCTTCAGGCTTGAGGACTCTGTTGCCAGCAGAGTGTAGAAAACCTGACATAGACAAGACTATTCTCATCCAGAATAGGACCTGACTTTTTTCTATGAAACTGTGTCTTTGTTATTAAAGTATTTGTACTCCATTTCCCTAGAGGCCTTGGTATATTATTGTGTTTTTCCAGCATACTCTAACACACACACACACACACACACACACACACACAAATCAGACAATGTATGTACATTTCTTTCTATTGAGGCATCTAGTTCAAAATTCATCTAGATTAAAATGAATAGGAAAAAAATGTATGCTTCTCATTCTATCATCAGCTTTCAATGATTAATTGTCATGAAAGAAATAAGTTAGCCAGACATGGTGGCACATGACTGTAATCCCAGCACTTGGGAGGCTGAGGCAGGAGGACTATTCAAGACCAACCTGGGCTACAAAGTAAGCTCAAGACCAGCCTGAAATGCATAGTGAGACCCTGTCTCAAAAAGATTAAAAAAAAAAAGAAAGAAACAAAGAAATATAAAATGATCAGATGCTGGCATGGAGGTACAAGCCTGCAATCCCAGCACTTTGGAAGTTGAGGCTGGAGGGTTACTGTGAGTTCAAGGCCAACCTGAACTACACAGCAAGACCTTGTTTCAAAAATATAAATAAATGATGAAATTATCAGATATACAAAGTAAAAATTGTGCATTAAAATGGAATAAAAATCAAGGAAAGCCCACTAGAATCACGGCAGACTTTTCAGTACAAACCGTCAAGTTAAGAGGAGCTTGGAGTGAAGTGTTTCAAGCCCTAAAAAAAAAACTTTCAACCCAGACTGATGTACCTAGCAAAACTTTCATTCAAAATTAATGGAGAGGGGCCGGGGATTTAGCTCAGTGGCTTAAGTGCCTGCCTGGCAAGCATGAGGTCGTGAGTTCGATCCCCGGTACAAAAAAAAACAAAACAAAAAAAAAAAAACTTTCATTCAAAATTAATGGAGAAACAAGATACCTCCATGACAGAAAACAACTGAAGAAATTCATGTCCACCAAACCAACCCTAGAAAGAATACTGAAAGACACACTAGAAAGAGATAAAATGACTACAATTCCCAGAACAACAACAGAAAGAAACCACCAGACAGGGCAAGTACTTAAACAAGGGGAAAAAGCAGGAAACCAACAACAGGAAAATAACATGACAAAGTTGAGCCAGTACATATCAGTTATATTCATCAATGTAAATGGCCTCAATTGACCTATTAAAAGAAATAGATTGGCAGAATGGATCAAGAAACAGGATCCAACAACATGCTGTATACAAGAAACACATCTGACTCAAAAGGAAACTCATAGACTTAAAAGTCAAAGGATGGAAAACAATATTCCACGCAACAAGAATCCAGAAAAAAGCAGAGATAACTATTCTGTTTGCAGACAATGTTACTGGGGAACTGTTGTTTCAAACCAAAAATGATCAAAAGCAATAAAGAAGGTCACTACATACTTGTCAGGGAGGTAATTCAAGAGGATGAGCTAACCATCATAAATGCATATGCACCAAATACAGACGCACCCAACTATATAATATGTTATGGACTAAGAACTGGTGGGCAACTTAACGCCAGCTGGATTACATCAGTGTGGTGCTGAGCGGAGATGTTTCACCTGAGGAAAGTTGCCAGCATAAATGAAGATGTGGAGAAGGAGAAAGAGAGTGTTTGAGGGCATTGAGGGATTAGTGCGTTGAGGCATTGTGAGGTCTTCTACAAGTTGCTGTTTGAGCCATTAGGTTCTCCTGGAGAAGCTCTGGTCCTCACATCGAGCATTGCTTCCTGGCTCAGGAGGGGAAGACGTGCGCTGCTTGGTCTCCAAGATGAACTCGTCACACTGGCTTCCTGGCATGTACTCAACTATGCTTGTCGTCGGAGGAGCTCAGGGCCTCCGTGTCACTGAGGATGGCTGTGGTGCTTTTCAGGACAGCTCTGGTGTTTGTTGTGAGTGTGACTTCTTGGCTCCAGCGTAGAACCCTCAACCTATCAGCACAGCTCCTTCACCCTGCTGGCATAGACTTCCTAGTTTCCACCGCTGACCTTTGGGCCTTCCCGGCATGGATCCATTAAAGAGACTGGCGTGAGTCCTTTTTGTAGACTCTAGACCTCCAGTTGGACTCGTGGGAGGCATTGTCATGAGCTCTGGGTCTTTATCTGGGCTCATGTGGGACAATGCTGTGGGATTTAGGCCCTTGGCTAAATATTCTATGTCTTTGGTGTTGTAGATAGATTTCCTGCATTAACTTGTGTTAACTCTGGGTGACTATCATAAAAATAATATTATAAACTCCATGTCCTTATCCTAATTGTTCTCTGGACAACCCCTGACTACAACATAATGCAAATAAACATGAAAAACCAAATGAGCAACAACACAATTGTAATAGGGGACCTTAATACCCCATTGTTACAGAGACAGATCAACTAGACAAAAAGACAGCTAAGAAATAACAGAACTGAATCAAACCTGTGAACAAATGGACTTAGTAGACATTTACAGAGTGTTCCACCCAACCACATCAGAATACACATTCTCCTCAGCTGTACATGGGACATTCTCCAAAATAGACCATTTATTAGTCCATAGAACATTCTTAAGTAAATGCAAAGAGATTGAAATTATCCCATGAATAGTATCTGACCATAGTGCACTGAAATTGGAAATTAATGCCACACACCTTTTGGAGTTTGTAACTTACCACACATTTTTCAGACATTCCACATGGAACTACAGCATTTAATATTTGCCCTGATGGATTGTTTTGGCCACAATCCTCTGTATCCCCATTTGTACCTTTTAGAATGGTAATGTTTATCTTGTGCCATTGAATGTTGGAAGTGATTAACTATCTTTTCATCTGTATAAGGGCTCACAGCTAAGGATTTGCCTTAAACCTCAGAGGAGACTTTTGCTGAAACTGTTAGGACTTTGGCAACTCTTGCAGATAGACTAAGGGCTGCAGATGGCTTCAACCTTAGCAGAAAATTAAAGAAGATAACAGAATGTGAGAATTAAAAGGCAGCACCCCACAAAAGAGTTGGATGCTCCATTTTCAGTCCATGATATAGAAGATGCCTTCTCCCTATGAGACCTGAGTGGACATTACTAACAAAGCCACCCTAGTCAAAGACTGTTCGTAATTACAGAAGCTAAAATGTTTGACAGAACTGGTCTAAGCAAACTCCTATAACAATGACATTTGGCTCCTGTATCCTTTGTACACAGGGTGAACACCCCTTGGGTCTGCCAAGCGTGTCAGCACTGGTGCAGTGGACCATCTTTATCCTTCCAGTGTAGTTCTAAGCATGAATTACTTTTCGAAAAGCCTGTTCTTTTGCGGTTGACTGAATCCATCATCTGTACTAGATGTCCACACTCAATCTTCATGAATGCTAATAAGAGTTAATTATCATCAAAGGAAGAACAGATGCACAAGTGTCACCATGAAATGGGATTTGTGGGCACGTGAAATGAGGACACAAGGTGACCCAGGCTGTCTATGAAGCTCAACTAACTAGACTGCCATAGACTGGTTCCATTTCTTTTTATTTTATTATCTTACTGATTTGTTTGTGCATCCATGAATGTTTACCACTCTGCCAATTAATCCTTTAATTTTCAATCTTGTCATTATTTATGGCATTAATATAATGAGATATAACTCTTTATGGGCTACCATTCAAAGTTTTGTAAGACACATATCTTTGGTTCCCTGGGAAAGTTTATTGATTTTTCTAGCACTTGCTGTTAATGCTCAGTGTTTGGAATCTCAGGGAGGGGAACTGTTACATGATCAACATAACTTCTTAATCACCACAAGGTTTTCTCTTCCAGCCCAAAAGCACATATCCTTAAGGTAACAATTACTATCAAAGATAGTTTTCAACAACAACTATCACAGGCTGAGGTTATGCAAAGCTGGCTACCTTAACACTCTTGAGGGTATTAGCTATGCAGACCATTGCTGTTTGAGGGCCAAGGTCTCTGGTCTTTCTGTAATGACAGAAAAGGACTCATAAGAAGTAAAGAAGTGATGCTACCCAATCAAATTAAAGCCCTTACCAAATCTGCCCATTCATTCATTTATTCATTAACTCATCGCTGCCTTGTGAAGTATGCTACCTGGGTACTACCAGGTACTAGGGTAGGTACTATCAGGAACTACATGCAGTGGTATCAGGTCCCGATCTCCCAAACAAGCGTAAGGCAGAAGTTTAAATAAAATGAGACAAGTGGTATGATTTTAGGGCTCCAGGAGGGTCAAAAACCTTTAGCTGAGCTCGAGACGCTGAAGGCTACGACAAAGACTTCTCTGGACCGCCCACTTTATTAGGTCCAACAACAAGGGGCAGGGAAACTGAGGAAAATGCAGGCAATAAGCAGGACCTTGGGAGTCACTTCAAGGATGTCTCCAAGTAATGAATCAAGTCAATTCAGTAGAACTGTCTTATCATGAAGACATGGTAGGAGTGAGACTGTAGGAGTAATTTCTGCAGCTGCAGTCTCTATCTACTTAATTGATATTTAAGCCAACTGTCCGAAGCTGTGGCCTTATCTTGCCCTTTGGGGTATCTCTGGCCTCACAGGCCACTACAGGCCTCAGCCAGGAACAGTGATTCATAGAGGTTCACTTACTGTAAATCAGCTCCCATCACTAGGCAAGGGGCTGAGGCCTAGGACAGACTCACAGATAAACATACAAAGCCAATCAGTTAGTTTTAAATCCTGCTCAGAGCCTCTTCATAGTGGTCTCCAACAAAGTAGAACTAATTCAGAGAACACCAAAGATCTCTCTAAACTGTGCTTTAGAGGAACACTGAAACAATCAAGAATGGTTATCCTGGAAATAAGATTCTAGGAAAACACAAGAGCCCTCAGACTTCAAAATTTATACCTTTTTTTTCTTATAGAGATGAGCTTAGATTTGGTTTGTAGAGGATTACATGGAAGTAATGTCAATAGGTGGCAATAAAAATCAGCAGAAGAAAATCAAACAGTGACACAGAGAAAAAACTTACTGTCAAAGCAATCTAAAACTAGAATGAGCTGCTTTGAGTGGAACAAAAGCCTATTTACCCGTATTAGGAGCAGAGACACTGTATACTGCAGTCATGGGATACCCCAGCCCTAAAGGAATCTGACACCTCTTCAAATCACATCACCTGCAATTCTATCAGCTGAAGGCAGTCACTCCTAGAATACTGAAACATTTTCTTCTTTTTGGGTTACTTTTTTCCCATGTACTTGTTCTTTAATAGAATAAAACTGTACCTGATACACAATTTTCTTTTTAATGAAAATTATTTCTCTGAACTATTTTGTAGAGTATTAACTTTTACTAAAGCATGTTTTTATTGTTGAGTAGAAAAGCAGTTTTTAAGACACTATCTGATTTGAATGTCACTGGCTGTTTAATCTTGGGAAAATTACTTGTCTTTATGCCTCAATTGCCTCATTTATTTTTACAAATGGGGATTATACCTCAGTTATTATATTAAAGGAGCCACTATGACCTAAATACCTACCCTCGCCCCAAGAAATTCATATTTTGAAATCTTAATATTCATAGATGATTTATGTGCATTTCCTGTTTTTTCTTTTTTTGAGACAAGGGCTCACTATTTAATTCAGGCTAGCCTTGAACTCATTGTGTAGCCCAGTGTTATGGTTTGTGTTTGGATGGAACCCTCAAGCCTCATGTAATCATGGACATGGCTGAATCTAGCATTTGTGATTGGTTTGCTGTCTAGTGCTGGGATTGAAAGCATGAGTGCCACAGCCGCCCAGGCATGGGTAACTGGCATACAATATAGGGGAGGGAAGGAGGCATGCTTTTCCCTTTTTTGCCCTTTTTGCACTTGCTGTTTTCGGAAACTATGAACAGTTGCCCTTCAGCCACACCTTCTGCCTTGGAGCCAGCTGAGTATGGAATGAAACCTCCAAAACTGGGGTAATTGCTTTGGTCTCTCTCCCTCCCCGTCTCCCTGTCTCTCTGTTTTGGTTTTGAGGCTGTTTTTTTTTTTTTCCTTTTTAAATTTTTTTTTATTTTTCATTTGGGGTATTACTATGTAACCCAGGCTGGCCTGACATATGCAGTCCTCCTACGCTTTTCTCTCCAGTCCTGGGATTTCAGATTTGTGCCACCACACCCAGGAAGGTGATGGCTCTAGGTGAAGCCTCTGGGGGTGTGATCAGGTCATGAGGGTTCACTAAATTGTTCAGTTCCCTAACAAGTGAGGGTCTTCTGCAAGGCATCTTGATCTGTGCCTGTGCTAATATAAAGGGAAATGAAGCGCCATCCCTCAACTAATTGATAATTGGGGACAAGAAGTATCTTACAGTAGGTGTGTTGTGTTTTCAGAGCTCTGATCCAGTTTTGTCTCTTTCTTTAGGAAATTACTTAACCACTAAACTTCACATTTCTCAGCTAAACATTAAGGATGTTTATTGAAAAGTAGTCTACCACTTGAAAAAGGAAATGCAATCTGGGTGTAGCAGCACATAACTGTAATCCCAGCACTTGGGAAGCTAAGCAGCAGGATTCTCTGAGTTCAAGGCCAGCCTGAACTACATAGCTAGACCATCTCAAAAAACAAAAGAATAATAGAAAAGGAACAAGAAATGCACATAAAGCCCTTAGCATAAGGTCTGGCGCATAACAAAGTTCCAAACTATTTATTGGTTATGATTCATCATGTAGCAAAGAATCCAGACTACCTATCCACACCAGGTCCCTCTCACCACCACACACCCGGAGGGCTGGGACAGGCTGGCATTCCCTGCGTGTCTCCTGCAAAATCTACATGGGGCCATCCTGCCAGAACAGAGGCCAGCTCATCCAAAAGATTCACATCAAACCCACCCCATATCTAAACCACGATTTCAAGTTTCTTTCACCTGAATCTCTCAAATTTTCTTTACATTTGCTTGACTAACAGCTTCTCACCCACCTTTACAATCTATAACCCCCAGCTCAATTCCATTACCAGAAAACTTCCCTGCACTTTCAGTCCTGTCTCACCACTTCCCACCTCCTTAGCAGACTGACTTAAAACCCGGCTCTTTTCTGGAAGCTTCCCCAGGAGCAACTGCAGTTTATTATCACAGACTCCTGGGCCTCTGCTATTAATGGTGAGCTATGAAGCTCAGGCTTGAGTATCCTTAAATCCCTTGAGCTCCTTTTAAGGTCCTGGGAGGCACACGGGACATATGGATTCATCTGTTCTCAAAAAATTTCCAAGTTTATGATCCCCGGTACCAAAAAAAAAAAAAAAAAAAAAATTTCCAAGTTTAGCTGCAGTTAAGATGCAGCTTTTTCCACTCCAGCTTCCATTCTGTCAGTTTCCCTGTTGTTACATGGAATTGTAGTGATAGAAGCCAGGCATGGTGGTTCACATCTGTAATTCCAGTACTAGGGAGGCTGAGGCAGGAGGATCACCATGAGTTCAAGGCCAGCCTGTACTACATAGCAAGATTCTGTCTCAAAAAGTCAAAACAAAAATTCAAATTAAAAAAAAAAATTATAGTGATCAATTCTGCCTTGCCAGAGGTACACAATAGTTGATTGCTTTCTGCTAACAAAACTCCTTCCTCACTTGGTTCTATTCCACTTTTTAAATTTCCTTCCTTCACAATATGCTCCATTGAATCCTTTTTCCTACCCATGAATCCTGGAGTAATTTGGGTTTTTTTCTTCTTTGTGTTTGTCCTAGTCTCTTGGGTTTAGATCACACTGCAAAATACACTTTTAGGCAATCAAAAGTTGTACACTTCCAGTGCTAAATTCTCCTAGATTTCAGGTGAGAATTTATACAAATGCCTGTTGCAGAGCTGTACTTGGATGTCTAATAAGCATCTCAAACTTAACATTTTCTAAACAATTTTTATTTACTAAACCGGTTTTTCAGTCATCTCAATTTAAGTCAAAAATCCTTCAGGATTCCATCCTTTGCTCCACCTCCCACATCCAGTTCTTAAACAAATCCCGTCCACTGCCATCTTGCTTAATCTAAGATCACATGCCTAGGTTATTGGCCAACAGCTGTTTGCCTACTTGTACCCAACAAAACCTATAAAACAGAAAAGGTAGGGTAGTACACACCTGTATTCCCAGCACTCAGGAGGCTGAGGGCAGGTTTGCTGAGTTTGAGGCCAACCTGGGTTAGTGTTCCTCAGTATGAACTACACAGTGAGACCCCATCTTTAAAAAAAAAAAAAGTATGTATATATGTTAATTTTATGAGCTATACCCCCACCCTTTTCCTAATTATGGTCTTACTAGATTGCACAGGCTAGAGTCAAATCTGAAGTCCTCCTGCCTCAGGGAATGCTGGGATTGAAGACCACACCCAGGATCCAGTAAAACCTTTCTTGTTCACAAAAGCCAGTTAGCCTCGTTGTTCAGTCCAGAATCCTCAGTGCCTGCAAACTCACGTGATCCACAGATCACAGCCACTTTCAAACCTGGATGCTCATACTCACTGGATCTATTGAGATACTGAGATGAAGACAGCCAGAGACTAACACGCTCCCAGTGCTGAAGCATTCAAGACACTGCAGTTTATTTTTATTCCCAGTCTTCTCACCTACACTATGCTAAAGCCACACTTTACCCTTTAACAGGCGCTAAGCAAATGGCTTTCAAAACCATTATCTAGACAATTGGCAACCCACCCACCTTAAAAGCTCCAAGTTACTGCTTTAGTGGCAGCCTTCTTTCCCTAAAACCGTTTTCTTCAACCTTTTCTACTTCCACTGCCCCAGGTCACAGCAGCACATCAATTATTCTTTAGACTATTTGAATATTCCTGTAAACAGAAAGCATTTTACACAATAAAATGGTTTTCAAAGAACAGCTATTAGCTGGGCATGGTGGCCCACGCTTTTACTCTCAGCACACAGAAGGCTGAGGCAAGAGAACTGCTGTATAAGGACAGCCTGAACTGCATAGTGAAACTGTCGCTATGAAGTGAGTTCAAGGCCAGCCTGAACTGCAGTGAGACCCTGGCTCAAAAAGACAAAAAATAAATATTAATAACATATTTTGAAAAGGCGATTTCTATTAAAAGTCAACTATACTATTCACATCAAAACACAAATGGAAAGCTTTTAAATTTTTTATTTTATGTACAGAGTGTGCATTGTTTGTTCCACTGAGCAGATGTCCTGGATAATCCAGCGAAGATCACTTAATCCAACTGAAAAAAAAAAACCACACAAGAAAAGACTTAAATACTTTCAGCTTAAACTGGAGTCTCACAAAAAGTGGCTCACTACAAAATGATATTCACAACAGAAATTAAGACCCATCCAAACTACCAGGAAGCTGTTGAAGCATTTGCTGAATGCCCATTCTAAATAAAGGACTCCATGCACCTCAACTGTACTTTTTTTAGCACCTGTATTTTTACTTCTTCGCTCAAAGTATTTCCCAATACAAAGCAACAAAATTTGTACCAAATTTTCAGGATGGTTATAAAATAGATTAATTCTAGTTTTAGCCCTTGAGAACTAAAGTCACAAGCTAGTCATACGGTTAGCTTTACTACTCTCATCTGTGACATGTTTGATCCCACTGAGTTACAAAAACTACAATGTGGCACCAGGCCTACAACTATTAAGCACTGGAGCAGCTAGATGGGCCTGGTGGTGCATGTCGGTAATCTCAGCACTTGGCAGGCTGAGGCAGGAGGATCACCGAGTTTAAGATCAGCCTGTAGTATTACACAGTAAAACTGTCTCAAAACACAACAAAAAAATAACCCAGTACCTGAACAATCCTATCTTTTTCGACCATTTTTTTGTCTTCACTACACTACAGAAACCTAACAATAACTTAAATCCATGAACACAAACTGTTTTGTTTTTGGCCTGTGTACTATATGCGTGAGACACTGGGAGTAAAATGCAGACCAAGTCCAGTCCTTTCTGAGACAGGGTTTTACTAAGTTGCTAAATTGTCCAGGTTGGACTCAAATTGCAATCCTCCTGCCTTAACCTCCAAGTAAGTACCACCATATGTATTTTTCATGATTAGGCATTTCTCAATACTCTATACAGAATAATCACAAAATCAGAAAGCTGGCAGCTTTATTGCAAAGAGCCAAAAAAAAAAAAATCTGTTCTCATTTTTTAAAATACAGTATTTAGGTGAATTTTAGAAGCCAAAAAAGATGAAGATACATTAACATGATCTATGTCACACAACTATTAAACAGATCTTTTTTCTACTGAACCCCAACAACGTCTATGTGGCCCCAAAATCTTAAGCTTCAGGTATGACACTTTCGGCAGCTCACACGCATTAACTTCCTAGAAAGTAAAATTAAACTACAGAGATGAGCGTAAAGCAAGTCATTTTACCCAGTATAATACATGACATCTAAAACTTGCAAACGAAAAGGGGCTGGAAAGACTGGAGTCCTCCACTCTCCCCATTACACTGATCCGACTTTCCAAATCCTCAGCAGTGTCCCCCGCTACTAACAGACCTGCTAGCCGAAAAGGGACATGCGCACGGCTACGGCCCACCCCCGCCGCCGCGTTCCCTGCTTGCGCCAACATGGAGGCTGACTCGCACCTTGATGAAGCCGATATCCTTGGCGTACTGGCGGAAACACTGGCGGCACATGTTGAGCCCGTATTTCCGAATCAGACCGTGTCGGTTTGAGCAGACGCGGCTGTAAAAATAAGAAAAACAGACAAGATATTATGTGCAGGCAGCGCCGAAGTCCACGACTCCGCGCCGGCCGGCCACGGGCGGATGGATAATGGCGGAGCCCCGGACTGCCTGCACCCACGCGCCACTCGCGGTCTACTTGGGAGTTCCAGCAACCTCCCAACTCAGAGCAACCCTTTCCTAAAACCACAATCTGTTCTCACCAGGAGCGAGAGCCCTGGCCGAATTTCCTTGGATGGCTCCAGTAGAGCTGCTGGTGACCCATGTTGCTTCCAGAAGTCCTAGGAGGCAAAAGGAAGGAGCTACCCCACGCATGCGCTCTTCAAACTTTTCCCCGAGACACATTTTTACCCAGAATGCAGTACTGAAAGATAACGCGTGCGCACTCTGGTAACACTGCTACTGAGTTGAATGAAGCGAAATCCTTAGGACGTCGCAGGCGGGTTTGGGGTGACGTCAGCGGAGCTCAGCGTTTAGTGAGCTCCTGCCGCAAGAGTTCATCGCCGGGCGTGGTGGCGCGCGCCTGTAGTCCCAGCTACTCGGGAGGCTGAGGTGGGAGGATCGCTTGAGTCCAGGAGTTCTGGGCTGCAGTGCGCTATGCCGATCGGGTGTCCGCACTAAGTTCGGCATCAATATGGTGACCTCCCGGGAGCGGGGGACCACCAGGTTGCCTAAGGAGGGGTGAACCGGCCCAGGTCGGAAACGGAGCA
>PVJX010044240.1:0-13282 GCA_004027295.1 Dolichotis patagonum
TTCATCATAATTATTCATTAGAGAAATGCAAATTAAAACCACAGTGAGATTCCATCTCACCCCAGAAAGAATGGCCAGGGTAGAAAAAACTACCAACAACAAGTGCTGAGGAGGCTGTGGGGAAAAAGGAACGCTTCTGCACTTTTGGTGGGAGTGTAGACTGGTGCAACCACTGTGGAGGTCAGTCTGGAGATTCCTCAAAAACCTGGGTTTGGAGGTCCCATTTGACCCAGCTATTCCAATTCTAGGCATATTCCCAGAAGATCTGAAAACATCATACCACAGTGATCTATGTGCACCCATGTTTATAGAAGCACAATTTGTAATAGCCAGATCTTGGAAACAACCTAAGTGCCTATCAACTGAGGAATGGATAAAAAGTTGTGGCATTTTTATACAATGGAGTACTCCTCAGCTATAAGAAATGATCACATCAAGATATTTATAAATAAATGGACATGACTTGGGACCATACTCATAAGCGAAATAAACCAGACTCACATGTGTAAATACCATATAGTGTCCCTAGTATGAGAGTTGATAAGAGTATATAAGATTTTATGGTAAGCATGAGTCCCCATCTCATAGCTTTGAAGCCTTTCAATGTTTTCATTCATCAATTGGAATGGTTTTATTCTGTTTTATTTGACTATATCATGCATGATGGTATGAACAGCTGTTTTGAAGAAAACAAAACATTATGGCAGCTATTGCTGATTTAATATCATCCTTCCTGGAAGTCCTACCGTGCTTCTATTCTTCTACTACCATTGGTTCTATCTATCACATTGTGTCTTTTTGAGATTTGAATATGTGTGATAGTATAAACAAAAATTTTTTATTGAAAATGAGATATTATATTATCCATTGATCATTCTCTGTTATTCGGTTCAGAATGCCCTGTAATTCTTTAACTCTATGAATAGTTTTATAATATTTTGTTATGTTTGATATTATTGTATTTGAAACTATGCTCAACTACAGCAGAGAAAGAGATATTGTAATAGCTACTGTTAATGTCTGGTTGTCTCAATGTGAGGTACTGTGTTGCCTGTGCTGTCCTGTTCTGATCTGCTCTGTTCTGCCCTCTTTAGTTTTATTCTCCTTAAAATAAAAAAAAGAAGATCATACATCATGACCTAGTGGGGTTAATTCCAGGAATGCACAGATGGTTTAACATATGCAAATCAATAAATGGGATACACCTCCACAACATAGCCAAAAACAAAAAACACATTGTCATCTCAATAGATGCAGAAAAAAGCTTTTGATAAAGTCCAACACATGTTCATGACAAAAACCCTTCAGAAACTCAGAATACACCGTGTCTACTTCAACATTGTAAAGGCCATCTATGACAAACCGACAGCCAATATTATACTAAATGGACAAAAGCTGGAAGCTTTCACGTGAAAATCAGGAGCAAGACAAGGATGTCCACTACCACCACTCCTTTTCAATATAGTTCTGGAAACACTAGCCAGGGCAATAAGACAAGAGAAATAAATAAAAGGAATAAAGATAGGAAAGGAAGAAGTTAAATTATCATTATTTGCAGATGACATGATACTTTATATAGAAGACCTCAAAACCCCATTAAAAGACTGTTATAGGTAATAAACAAATTCAGGAGTGTAGCTGGCTACAAAGTCAATGTGCAAAAATCAATAGAATTCCCATACATAAACGAGAAACTCACCAAGAGAGAAATTATGGAAATATTGCCCTTCACAATAACATCTGAAAAAATGAAATACTTAGGAATCAACCTAAGAATGTAAAAGACCTATATGTTGAAAACTGTACTATGCTACAAAAGGAGAATGAAGAGGATATTAGAAAATGGAAGGATATTCCTTGCTCTTGGCTAGGAAAAATGAATGTTGTGAAAATGTCCATACTCCCAAAACTGTTATACAGATTTAATGCAATGCCAATCAAAATACCATTGACATACCCCATAGATCTAGAGAAACACTCCTAACATGAATTTGGAACCAGAAGTAACCTAGAATAGCAAAGGCAATTCTGGGCAATAAAGACAAGGCAGGAGGCATCTCAATTCCTGACTTGGAACTGTACTACAAAGCCATAGTGATAAAATCAGCATGGTACTGGCAAAGAAATATACCTGAGCACCAATGGAATAGATTAGAAGTTGCAAGTAGAAGTACAAAGACACTCAGCCACCTGATATTTGACAAAGGGGCTAAACATGTTCATTGGAAGAAGGATAGTCTCTTTAATAAATGGTGTTTGAAAAATTGGCTCTCCACATGCCAAAGAATGAAGCTAGATCCATGCCTATCACCGTGCCCAAAGCTAAAGCCTAAATGGATCAAAGACCTAAACATTAAAACAGAAACACTAAATCTACTGGAAGACAAGGTAGGTAGAAGTCTTGGAGACAGCAGTAGGCAGAGAATTCATGAACAAAATGCAAACTGCATGGGAAGGATGATGGATGATCTTGAGACCTTCATAGGGAAATGGAGACAACTTGTGATCAGCTTCATTAGTGAAATTAATGCAAATCATATTTATAAATATCACATTGCATCTCTAGTTTAAAAAGTAATAAGAACTGTAGGAGTAATAAAACCCAAAATGTCTAATTGCTGCTTTAAAAAGAGAGGAAAAGTGGGTGCTCTAAAGGATATAATTGCATATATGTTTAAGTGTGTAAGATGAATGACCATATTGCTGTTTTTGTTCTATCATGGAGCAGAACTGTTAACAGTCTCATTGCTTGAATGTATTCTTTGTATGTTTTAACTTTGTAACTTGAACAACTATTTCCAAGATGACAGTATGT
Source organism: Dolichotis patagonum (assembly GCA_004027295.1). Taxonomy (NCBI): domain Eukaryota; kingdom Metazoa; phylum Chordata; class Mammalia; order Rodentia; family Caviidae; genus Dolichotis; species Dolichotis patagonum. The sequence goes on from PVJX010044240.1 coordinate 2,816, forward strand.
AAGTTATCAAATAATGATTTCTTAGTATTTTTTGTTCTCTTTTTTCCTTGGAATTTTGTATTGTTCCTAACGTTTTTTCTATTGTGTTTGCTTTATTTTCTTTTCTTTTAAAATAAAATTTAAAAAATAAATATCACATTGCTTCTCTGGTATAAAAAACCAAGAGGGTAAATAAGGATCAATATGCATAACAGATAATGGGGAATAGGATGAACATTTTCAAATGAGAATGGGAACCATGAAAAGGGGTTGGAAAAGAAGGAAAGAAAAGAATAAATAGAATAGAAGGAAAAAATGGGAATAAAGCTTTCATAAATAAGTAAAGGGAAAAGTGTTAATGGAAGAAGAGAGTCATTGGGAAAAACAGGAAAATCAAGCTTCATCATGTACAGGTATAAATTCCCTATGAGGACTGTTATCATTATGAATATCTAAAATATACCAATAAAATTAATTTTAAAATGTATCAAACCAAATGTTTGAAAAAATTGTATGTAATAGATATACACAAAGTGTTCCACCTAACAACAACACAATACACATTCTTTTTTGGCAGCATATGTAACTTTCTCTAAAATAGTTCACCTTCTAACTAATAATGCATAATTAAATAAATGCAAAAAATTAAAATTTTCCAATGCACATTATAAGAGCATTTGTGCAATTAAATTATCAATCAATGGCAAAAGAAACCATGTAATTTATGTTACAATGTTGCATATTTGATGAGCCATATAAGAAATTAAGAAATGAGGCAGTTTCTAGAATTAAATGATAATGCAAGTACAACATACTAGCCCTTATGTGACATAATAAAAACAGTCCTAAGAGATAAATTTATAGCTGGAAATGCTCACATGTGAAAAACTGTGTAAGCCTAAATAAATAACCTATTGATTTACCTAAAGGTTCCAGAAAACCGAGTAAAATCCAAATCCAAATTTACTACAAGGAAGGAAATTTTAAAGATGAGGGCAGAAATCAATGAAATGAAAACTAAACAAACCAAAGAATCAATAATTGAAGACCTTGTTTCTTAAAAGACTAAGAAAATACATAAATACTTTGCTGATCTTACAAAAAAAGGAAAATAAAAAACATAAGTTATAAACAAAAAAGATAAGAACACAATGAATACCTTCCAGAATCCAGAAGATTATTTCATCAACCTGTATTCCATAAACTATAAAATTCAGAATAAATGGAGAGAGTTAGATATGTAGGTATTACCAAAATGAACCAAGAATACTTCAAAATCCTTAATAATCTAGTAACAATTAAATTGAAACAACAATAAATATCTCCAAATTAAAATACAGAACCTAAAGTGCTCACTCTCAAATTCCACAAGAAGTTCAGAAAAGACTGTCTTAGTTAATTCTTTCCCATTGCTGAGACAAAACATTCAACACCCCAAATTAAGAAAGGAATGGTTTATTTAGCTCACAGTTTGTGGAGGTTTCAGTCCATAATCATGTTGCAGGGTATTATGGCACAGGAGCAACAGCTCATGGAGGCAGAAGACAGCAAAAACAAGAGTAAAAAGGAAGGGAAGCAAGCATATTTTTTTCTCTTATATTGCAATCAGGCTACCTGCAATGCCAGGGTGTGTGTAACAATCACACCATCTCCTTGCTCTCCTCTTACATAAGGTGAGGATGTTTAAAAAGTAAGGACTCTGACCCCCTGATGAATCACTCAATTAAACTTGTAAACTTCTCATCTTGACACAATATATCAACCATTACAAAGACCTAATTCCACTGCTTCTCAAAAACTCTTTAATGAAATCAAATTGTAGGAGTACTCACAAAATCCTTCTTAGAAGCTAGCATTACTCCTGCTTCCAATACCAGGCAAAGGTACAACCTTGGTAAGATAGATAATTACAGGTCAACTTTTCTAATGAACACAGATGAAAAATATCCTCAACATGATACTGGAAAACAAAAGGCACAAAGAATAAAAATGATGATACACCAAGGCCATCTAAGCTACATTCCCGGGATGCAAGAGTGATTCAATATATGCAAATCAATAAATGTAATCAATATCATAAACAGAAACAATGGTAAAATGACATGACCCTCTCAATAGTCACAGAAAAAGTCTTAGCAATATCCAACATCCATTCATGATATTAAAAAAAATCAAACTCAAACTACATATTGGAAGACCTTATCTCAAACTGATGAAAGCCACTGCCGGCAGAAAGGAGGAGTAGTGGCAAGCCTTTATTTCCCATTTATTTCATCCAGGCTGCAAACCTATTGGTTGTTATCACCCACACCTAAGGAGGGCCTTCCCATTATCCAAACTCAGATCCATGCCAAAATAAGCAGTGAGCTAATTTAATTTTCACACATCCTTAATCCATATTCACACACCACATTCAACCATGTATGAAACCCCTCCCCCATAAGCACATGAGGATTTTGGAGGACATCTTTATATGATCCATAACATCCACTTATGAAAAACCTACTAACAATATCACATTAAATGGGAAAAGCTGAAACCTTTTTCTCTAAAATCAGAAATAAACAAGGATGTCTACAATTAATGCTCTTCTTCAACGTAGTCTTTAAAACGTTCACCAAAGCAATCACAAAATAGAAGAATTTTTCACTTATGTTTCCTTGAAGTTGCTCCAGTCTTTGCCATCATTTCTGGACATCTGTCTCTAGGCTTGCAGCATATACTCTTTCATCTTTCAGAGAAGAATATTGAGCTTCCTTGTAGTCTCACATAGGACATTGTAGTGATCTCCAGGCTTTTGTCTTTTGACTGGATATTTTTTATTTCATATATATATATATATATATATATATATATATATATCACTAATTGACACAGATTTCATTATCAGAGAAGTGGAGTTGCTGCAGTGCTACCTAGCCATGCAGTTCAGAAGCCATTGGAACTGGTATCTGCTAGCTATTTTGAAAGTTTGGAGATACCAACTGAAGGAGCAGTCCCAGAATGATGTAAGCCCAACTTGATGGGAGATTTTGGTAAGAGCTCAGACGGTCAGAATGCTGATATAAATTCAGGCAGTTAAGATCAAACTCAGGAGGTTTTAGTTAGAAACAAATACTGCATTGACAATTGGACTCCAGGCCATATGTGTTATGTGCTGACAGAAAATTTGTTTATGTTTTGCTCCTGTCCTGAGACATTGCATCAGACAGAGATTAAGGGCAGTGGACTAATTAATATGGCAAATGAAATTTCAGTGCAGGTTATTGTTGAAGGAGTGTCATGCCTACTGTTGAGTGCTTTTTAGCCAGCTATAAGTTCAAAATCAAGAGTAAACAACACAGTAGAATTATGTAAAATGTTTTGAGTTTGGCCAATAAGAATTTCTGGTAAAGTCAAAGCCTGCAAATATGAAGCCAAGAACTTGGTTGTTGAAAAGATGGGCATTAAAAAGTCAAGAACTTTGGAACAAGACAACCAAAAAGATAGTTGAGGGCATCACAAAAACCAGCAGTGTTCCACCCTTTAAAGGTTCAAAATTGCAAAATGGAACATTTTTTTAGAAGAGAGACTCAGAGAATTATCTTCTTGTATGGTTGTAGCTTAGAGAATGGGATTGATTTTCTAGAATTCAGTTTACAATGTTTAGCAATATGACCAGTCTGAGGCCCCTGCAACTACTAGTAAGATGCATGCAAATGGACTCAGCTACTGCCATAGCTGGTAGAAGATGTTGATATCATCCACGTGGTAATGATTTTAAAATCAAGCAAAATGTAAGAGTTGTGGGATCAGAGAGGCTTGCATCCAGATTTGTGAAGGCCTGGTCTGTCAGGTAGTGAGAGGGCAGTGTGTGTAGCTCTGAGTGGGAAGCTGAAAGTGCAGTGAAGATCCCAGGACATTAGAAAAGCCATGAATGTGAAATGTCTGAGAAAAATCACAAGGACTGAGAAAAATCAGCCCAAGGGAGAGGCCATGAGGGCTACAACCACTGGTAGTGTTATAAGGGTGGGATCTCCCAAACCCTTGGAGTATACATCTTGTATTGTCCCCAGGGCCAGACATGAAACTATGGGACTTAATGTTTGCCCTGCTGGATTTTGGTGTTCCCTTGGTTTCATTATTCTCTATCCACTTATTTCTTCATTTTTGAGTGGGAATGTTTATCCTGTGCCATTGTATATTGAAAGTGTTTAACTTCCCTTTCATTTTTATTGTGGCTCATAGCTAAGAGCTTGCCATAAACTTCAGATGATACTTTAGATTTGGGCTTGTTAGCAATGCTGAAACTATGAAGAATCTGGCAACTCAGAGATGGACTAAATATCTTTTGCATAAAAGGATATGCCCGAGTCTTGAGGGGGTCTTGGGGGTAGAATGTTATGGTTTATATATAGATGTCCCCCAAAGCTTCATGCATTCATAGGTGGGGTTTTAGGGAGTTAATTGGATCAAAGATGCATAATACTCTTCAGTGGATTAGCCTACTGATGGGTTTATTGCTGGGTATAATGTTGGAAGGTGAAACCCAGTGGAAAGAGTTAAGTTACTTTGGTCATGTCCTGGAAGGTGTATATGTCTCCTCCTCCCTTGATGCCTTGTGGCTTACTCCATGCCTTGCCATGAGCTGTTTTTCCTCTCATAGGCTATTTACAATTTTAACCTACCTTGGAGTCAACCAACTATGGACTGAAACCTCTACAAACTGTGAACCAAAAATAAACCTTTTCTCCTTAAACTTGTAGGTTCCATATATTTTGTTCCAGCGACAAGAAAGTACCTAAAATAAGGAATGAGAGATTTCAGAAAAGGAAATAGAAGCAAGAGGAATGGGATGGAAATAGTACTGGTTTTGCAAATCAGAAATTGGTCAAGAGTTGGAAGGAGCAGAGAGGGATGGAAGTGTTAGTGGAAAAAATAATTAAAATGTGTTATGCATATGTATTAACTCCCAAACAATAAATGTAATCATTATGCAATATAAACATATACTAAAAATAAATAATAAAATATATACACCATATTACTTAACCCTCAGGATAAGAAATTGCAGTATCTTTTACTTTTACTTCATAAGAGAACAAATTGAGGCTCAAAAAATCATATCACTTCACCAGAATCACACAGGTAAAACCAGGATTCAAATCCAGCTTTTCTAATTCAGAAAGCTTTGTGCTTTCCACAACAGTAGAATTCATTCTCTCATCCACTCAACTCTTATTGAGCATCTATTTTGTACCAATAACTATGCTAGGCCCTGGATATTTAGAAACAAAGAAGACATCAACTCTCCCTGACAGTTTTCAATGCAATGTTAGCTGTTTCTAGGAGTGTACATTATGGTAAACAATGCCAATAAAGTAGAATTTATTAAAAGCTTCACAGTAAGGTGAAGATGTCTGGGCTGAGCTCTGAAGAAATAGTAGATAAAATGGTTATCCAGGCTTAAAATTAGATGACTGAGAATGACATTCTCTCTACAGGAAAACATGCAAAGATCATATTACTACTAGCCAATTTCAGGTTAATTAACCTAACCTTGATTTATTCACAAACCTGACCTTGTAAACACTGTACTTCATTTAAGCTAAGATGGCTTTATGGTTGATACACTGTTTCAACTTGAAAATTTTAGAAGTTTAACAAAGAAACTCAGTAGGGGGCCAGGGTCCTCACCCTGTGCAAGAGGTGGGCACAGACGTAGTGTCAGTGCTACATCTGCCCTGGTGGGGTTGGGGTAGCCTACTTACAATATAAGGGACAAAAAGAGGCTTGTTCTCCACTTTTTGCTCTTATTGTTTTTGATGTCTTCTGCCACCTTAAACAGTTGCCCCTGTGCTATGCCACTCTGCTTTGGAGCCAACTGATTATGGACTGAAACCACCACAACCTGTGAGCTAAATAAACCTTTCCTTCCTTAATGTTGGGCATTTGGTATTTTGCTTCAGCAATGAGTGAAATGTAACCAAGGAAGATGGTATTCACATATATTGTGTGACTCTGGTGATGTCTCCAAAATATACATATCTGAAATGTGGCTGAAAAGAGAGGTGGGATTAACAGGAGGGTGGTGGGCACAGAGAAATTTCAGAACACAGAGAATTCATTATGGAAATACCTCTGTCTGAGTGAGTTGTGTCTGAAGAGGAAAAGGAAAGAGAGAGAGAATAAAACAGGATCTTAAGAGAAGGCAAACACTACTTAATTAAAACAGTGAAGGACTGAGGATGAAAACCCAGTAGAAAAAAATATAAAACAAATGTAAAAGCTCAGAAAGTATGCGCTTCCAATTAAAACAGCACTAAAAAATTCCCAATCATTTAAAGAGATCCTTTAAATTACATTTTCCATGCAGACAGCTTGTTGAGATGAATATGCCACTGTTTCCTTGTACTTTTGTAGAGACACTTCTGAAGCAGTCTTGTTAGTGGGCCAGATGAGACTGATGGTGGACCAAGGAAGCATGCCCTTGACTTCAGCCAACAACAAAGAGCTGAAAAACAAAATCCATGGATAGACAACAGCCCAATTTGTTAGTTTAGAGTAAAAGCAAGTCTGTTTACCCTCTAAACTCACAAAGAGAATATTTAATGTCTCATGATGCCTCTTACTTGACAATACCTGCAGGATTTGGTGGATGGAATGTGACCTTTCAGTATCTAAAATCAGGGCATAATTTCTTCCTGGAGTCTTTGTTCTGTTTCCTGGAATGTGGCAGGGTTTCATGATGATGATGATTATAACTAGTGTTTGGAACCTGCTTTGTTTATATGCACTCAGGAATATAGTTAATATGTAAACCTTGTAGCAGTCTGCTGGCTTCTGAAGGCAGTCAGTGGAGCTGAGGGTCATGGTAGAGAAGAGGAAAGAAGCATGTAAGCTTATTGATCACCAAAGATCTTGAAATCCAAAGCAAGATTTTAACATCCATCTGCTCTCTAGAGAAGGAGTTTCAGCTGGTATAGGCATGGGTATAGACATTCCCAAAGTGACATACAGAGAGCCAATCCAAGAAAAACGTTGACCTGACATACTGTTTCTTTAATACAGATAAGTGTGTATTTTTAAAAAATGAATCTATTTGAGCCATGCAAATTCTCTTGATTTTATTGTACTATATTATAGCTCTGCCAGGATGATCCAAAGAAAAGAATGTGATTTCTCATGTCAACAGGTTACTGACCTGCATGATTTCTGTGTGTCATTGATACATCCAAGGTAGTATAGAATGAAATTTGAGATTTAAAGTTAGACACTTTAACTACAAAACAAACCTGCCTTTGTTTCATTCTTTTCTATGCCTTTCAGTATGAGGAAGGTCTCCAAACGGCCCTTACATTCCTTAATAGGCCAGCCAATCTCACAGGCTTCACCCAACCATTTATGGTTTTCTCTTTCCCTCTGCTTTCCAACATATGCCTTGCAGTCACTCACTCAACACTTTGGCCTTCTTCCAAACTGCTCTCCCTAAACAGTACCACACATTTCCAATTTTCCAACACAGTGCTACCTCTATTTTTTTCATTAAATACATTCTCAATGCATATGCTTGCTAGGTACTTTACACATGGTATATCACTTATTCCCTGAAGTTCTCTCTAGGCCTCTTGCCCTCATCCTCAGCATCCAGGCAAAACTTTCCAATGTTGTGTCTCATAACAATGGCAGGACACCCTGAATTGCCAAATTAACAGCTAGTTATCTGACAAATTAATGTGCAATAAGGTATGAAATAACAGTTCTCAAATCACATTATGTGTACATCCATAAACACTTAGATTGACCTAGTAATAAACTATGGCTTCCCAAGATTCTAATGCAACATTATTCATAATAATACTACCCTCTATTTCTACAACTGGTAAAACTTGTTTCATATTATTACCAAATATTATCCCTTAGCTGTGTCAAGGTGCTAATGAAGACTTATCTGATGCCATGTGATACAAAGACATGTCTTAAGGTATCCCTTGACTGCTTCAAACTGTAGCTCTTCTCTGCTGTTTCTTCTCAAATCCTGGCCCTTCTCTGAAAATTCCTGTCTTGTTGACACAAAAAAATCAGAATACCTAAGCAATCTGATGTCTGAACAAAGGGGCAGATGAAGTAAAAAGAAAGTCCAGGAATGTCAGAAGCACTAACAAAGAACATTCTCTCCCTGTCCTGTATCTTACTTCTCTAGGGGACTGAATCTCAGGCCAAACTTTTAGCTCAGCCACTTTGGCAGCTGCTGTAGCTCAATATCAACTCACACATGTGACAAAGGTGCTGTGTTTTTGTTTGCCTTCATCAATTGATATATGGGAAGAAAATCCCAACCTATTCGATGTCTGGTATGAGCTCATATTCTCTAAAATCAAAGAATGAATTTTTGAAACAACAGAGGTTAAGAGAAGAATCTATTTATTGAAAGAAATAAAGCTTCTGTTTGACAGAAAGACAGAGGGGTTCCACTCAAGTGGGTTGCCAAGGATCCTGCCTTTTCCAGGGGTTTTTATAAATCAAACCATGAAGTGAGGTGGGTCCACAGTGGGGAAAGATGAGAACTCACAAGGTAGGTGGGCATGAGGTGTGACAGAGCTATGATCAATAATAAGATTATGAGAGTGATGGTTCTGATAAAATTGGTTAAATCGGGATCCAGTGGAGAAGCAAGTCACACAGCAAGTGAGCATAAATACAGAATAAGATCTTTGCTGATAAAGGGGTAGGTTAATGTCTCCTTCTGGCTTCCTCAAGGTGACTGATACCTATTTAGAACGTCAATCCCTGATGTTTATACTTAGCATGTGGTTGCATTTGTTTTGTCTGTTATATTGAGATCTGGCCCACAAAGGAGGTGTCTGTCTCCTCCCAGGTTGCAAGATATCTGGTCTTCTGCACTGGCTCTTTTGAGAGCCTATCCCTATATGAATGCCTCTAATATTTCTATCTATCTCAGCTGCCTGTAACACTATCATTAGCACAATCTGGGATAAGGAAGCTTACCTAATTGTTATAGGTAACTGGGTGCCATAGAATATCATAGGCAATTATACAGGGATGGGCACTGGAAAGAGCCAGTGCAGAAGACCAGATAACTTGCAACTATGGGGGAAAACAAACACCTCCAGCTGTGAGCCAGATCTCAAGACAAAAAACAAAACAAATGCAGCCACATCCTAAGGATAAATATCAGGGGTTGATATTGTAAATAGGTATCCATCATCTTGAGAAAGCCGGAAGGAGCCACTAACCCAACTGTTACAGGCAAAGGCCCTCTTCTATATTCATGCCTGCTTACTAGGTGACTTGCTTCCCCATCTGTCCCCAATTTAATCAATTTTACCTAAGCAATTACACTCTTAATCCTGCTGGTTGACCATAGTTCTGTCCCATCTCACAAACACCTGCCTTGTGAGTTCCCACTTTCCCCATTTTGAACCTGCTTCACCTTTTGGTTTTCCTGTATAAAAGTCCCTGGAAATGAGAGTCTTTGGCAACCCAATGGGGATCCCTTCTGTCTCTCAAGTAGGAGCTTTCCTTCTCTCAGTAAATATATTTTTCTCAACCTCCATTGTTCCTAAAATTCATTCTTCAATTTTAGAAAACATGAACTAGTACTGGATATCTAGAAGGTTCAGTGTTTCTCTCACCTATATCATAATTAAATCCCTACATCTGGGCTCTCACAAGACACTAAACTACTGTAGTTTTCCCATCAGAAAGATAATTCCCCAAGATAGCTCTGTGCATTCCCAGTGCCCCCATCACAAGTCTGATAGTGCATGCTTCTGGAGAGTGAAGCAGTGTGTCCTCCAGTGGTAAACACATGACAAGAAAAAAAGGCTAACTGAAAACACTGAGATTAATGGTCAAAATGACAGAACTAGTAAAAACGTGCTGCAATCATCTAGGTGACCAGAACCTAAACTTCAACATATTACCCAGAGGACCTATTAAAACACATGCTATTGGGATCTACCCCAGAATTCCTTATTCCAAAGAATTCTTCTTAAGAAAACCTCTCAGATAATGGTGATATTTATGGCCTGCACTCCAAACCTTTAGAATAATTACTGTATCTATACATTTTATAGACAAGGATATCTCTTGCAGAAGATAAAGAATATCTCCATTTTACTACCAGTTTAATAATTTGCTCAAGGCCACAAAACTATTAAGTGATACTGATTTTTATTTTATTTATTTTATTTTTTTATAATTTTATTTAAAGAGAAAAAAACAAAACAAAACAGAATAAAGGGTAGCAACAATACAGTATTCCAAGGAAAAAAGGAAAAGAACCACAACAAAAAAACCTAAAAAAATTATTGCTTGACAAATTACATACTGACTTCTTGGAAATAGTTGTTCAATTTACAAAGTTAAAACATGTAAAGTAGACATTCAAACAGTGAGACTGTCAACAGTTCTGCTCCACAATCTGACAAAAACAGTGATATGGTCATCCATCTTACCCATGCAAATATACATGCAATTATATCA